>JAAGNO010023645.1:0-10073 GCA_033439905.1 Ceryle rudis | reverse complement strand
GCACAGCATTTATGGCTATTCATCTATGCAAGATCTAACACGCTGTGGTTAAACTGTCGCCGGTTAGTCAAGCAGGCTGAGTTCTGCTGCAGGAGCCTTTAACTGTCAAGGGCAGGATTAGCCAGAGCAGGACTACAAGGATATATGGATACATAAGCACAAAGTACGTGACTTTCCCTGAACTTCTACGTGAAACGCCACGTTTCCCTCTGCAGCCACAGCAGCGATTGCTCGTAGCCCCATCTGTGCAGCTGCGGCTGTTGGTCTCCCAACCAGAGCACCACCGGAAAAGTCAACCCCCCTTGGTGGAACTGTGCAGCCCACAACCGCTGGAGACAGTAAGAGCTAAAGTACCAACAACTTACGTTGCAGTCCCAAATTCCCGCCTGCCTTTTCAACTACAGACAGAGGGTACTGCACACCTCGCTTCCCCGAGCATCCGGACTTCTCCATGAGAGAGCAGTTTGGGTTTAACACGCAGGATAAATAAGTACAGACCACAGCTTCCATCAGCCAAGGCTCCCACAGCAGCACAGCAAGGTCCCTGGCGAGCAAAGGCCCTCTGTTGTCAGCTTTTAACTTTTGAGAGTGACAGACTGTAGAAAACACTTGTTTTACAGCTATTAGATATGAAAATGCAATTCCAAACCTGTAAGGACTGCAAGTTCTAGGTGCCAATTTGCAAATCGATTTGAGAGGAAGAACACAAAACATCACACTTTGGGGAAAGTGTTAATGTTGAATTCCTAAGGCCAACCTGAGTAATGGAAAAAATGAGAGACAAGCACACAGAATACATCACATTAAATTCTTCTGCAACTACTCTTCAGAGCTACTTAAGAAGAAAAAAATGCTTGTTTATTCATAAAGTCTACATACAGTTCACAACAAAGATTTTTACCTTAAAACGTCACACACACACATGAAAAAAAAAAAAAGAAAGAAAAAATACAAAATTCAGGAACGATAACAGATAACCCTGGGGTGACAGTGCAGGAAAGCCCTGTCCCCCGAGGGATGGCACAGCCCAGTTCTAACTGGGATGTAGTCAGAAGCCCAGGCTCAGGCAAAAGAGAGTGAGGAATTTTTGTCATGCCTCGATTACCTTGAGCTGCTGCCAGTCATCACAGCTACAAGCACAAAAGTTAAACTACTTCCTAAAACGGAGTGATTCAGATCCTTTAAGATGACATTTGAAAGTTTCTAATGCTCTCAAGTCAGAGTAGGAACAAAGCATATTTTCTTAACTGGGCACAGTTCTTCAAAATCAGCTTTTCTTAGCCTAAGGCTGTTGTTTCACAAGAGGCAGAAAACTGATCTGAAAGCTTAATGCTGCTAGAAGAGGTCGTGTCACACATCCACGTCAGCTCTGCGCTTACCTTGCTCCCATGCTCCTCTGACAACCTCGTTAACCCAGCCAAAAATGCCAGAGCTTTCTGCTGGGGTAACCAGTTGAGGTTACTCATGGATGGGGTCCAAGAGCGACTGCCTGTGGAAAGGGCACCAGAGCTGCCCGCTGTGGCAGGCAGATGGGCCCCACCACTCACAGAGATAAAGCACCCAAGTGCATTTGTCTTCAGTGGTCTCTCAGTGCTGGGCTGCTGCTCACCGGGACCCATGAAACCAGCTGATGTTACCTGACGCTACAACTTAACAGTCCTCTCCAGCTGTACTGGTGTGTGCATGGCAGGGACCCCATCCTCCTCCGCTCCTGCAGAGGTTCCATAGTAAAATAATAATTTGTGCAAGAAATTACATGCCTGGGGTGCAATTAAAGCAGAAAACTCAGCAATGCTTCCTTGGCCTTTGTCCTCACTAAAAGAAACCTCAGAGGAATTCTGCCACCACACTAATCCACACAGCTCCTTGAGAACAGACTTTTCTAATCATATTTCAGAAAAAAAAAAAAAAGAAAAATTTCTTTTTACCAAGTGGGAAATTTTATTAGGTCAGAATAATAAAGCAGTAACAGCAAGTTGATTATAGCTAGAGGCAAGACTCCTACAGGGAGTTTGTAGGGCAGCATTCCCCTACCATCACCACCACAAAGCCCATCGCTCACATGGAAGAAAAGGTGTCAGAAATACTGAGAGTCCAGCTTGAACGGTGACACACGGGAGCCGAGGAGGAACAAAAATTCACCTTTTTGAGAAATCACGAATGAACAGCTAGGCCATAGCAAAACAGCTTCCCTGACCTATGCTTCATTAGGACACAGTCAGCCCTCCAACTCCAGCTGTTTCCGTGAACCAAATCCAGGATTTTGAAGGCAGAAAGCACCAGGGCTGATCTGAAAGCTGGCTCTCGGCCAGCACACCAGTCACAGGGGACAGAAGGCGCCTGTGGCAGCTGGCCTCAGAGAACTACCCCACCAAAATGGATAGTCATTAGCTAGCTAGAGGAGAAGTCGACAATAAAGTCACGTAATCTACCCAAACGGAGACAAAAGAGAAAAGGAAGAGAACAACGGGATGGGGTTTGCTTAATTAAAACAGTATTTTCCTCAGTGTTGGAAGCTGTCAGAGGGAGGTTCCGTTTTAAGCTGCAGACCTAAGGTATCTTGTATTCCCTTCAGCCACGGCTTAGCACCTGCTAGGTCTGAAGCTCCAGTTTTCCAACAGACCCCTTGCCCTTTCCAGCCTAGCAGCATCATGTAGAAATTCAGACTCAGACCATTTGCTTTAAGACAGCTTCCAGAAGACTTCTGAGTCAATGCAGTGTTTTCCAGCAAGAATGTGAGTCTGTCATCAGAAAACGAGCTAACATGTAAAAAATGCGGGAGGGAGGTTGAAAAGAAAGCAGGGCAGAGGGAAGGGAGCTGTGCTCGGAGCAATGACCCTTCTCCTCCAGCGCAGGAAGAGCTGCCACCGCAGTTGCCGTCTCCAGTTCCTTATGTGACCCCAGTTCCTTAGGTGACCCCTAATCAGTGGTGACTCATCTCCTTTGGGAGCTCTCCTGGAAGCACCCCAAGGAGCGCTGTCCCCACATGTGCCAGCCAGAGATAGCACCCAGCCCACCCCAGCTGGGATGGGCCACTGTGGCTCTTTTGATTTCATTTTATCTTTTCCAACTGTAATTTCTGAAACGCTTAGAAACCCGAAGTTAACCCTGCACGGTCCTTCTTGCACCACGCCATGAAATCTAAACGTCTTGGCCACTGCTGCTTAAATAATTAAACTGTCTAGTGACATCCAGCTATGCTAATATATTAAGGTGACACAGCATAGTTCAGTGAACACCACAGAGCAGCCCAGGTCACCTCATTACAGGAACCCTGGCACAAGTGATTACCTATTCTAGTTGATATATTAAGGCAGCCAGGGTCCAGTGCCAAATACAGATACAAAGCAAGCTGGCCAAGGAGGAGGAAACACGCAGTCCAGAACAGCGAGTTCCACCGAGGCCGTATCACATGAAGAACCGGAGACTGACCAAGAGAAAGGGCATCTTTAGTGCTCACGAATTAGAAAGTCAACTTCTTGCCACACTAGAAAGTTAAGCAGGGAAATATCCACTGAGAAACGATGGCCCAGGCTCGCTCTCACACAGCCCCTGCTCCCCTTGGGCTAACAACTGCCAGTTCACATACTGAACGGCTTTGCCTCGCCAAGCAACTCATGATCTAAAAATCTCAACCCTTTCTCTCACAGCAGAATTCTCCCCCATAAGCCACTTCAACTGCCAGAAGCTCCCCTGCAACTCTGCTGCCTTTCCAAAGCTGACACAACATCTCACAGCCACGCTTCTCCACCCGAGACAAAGTCTGGGCCATCGCTAAAGCGCGCTCACGTCCCACATTCAGTGGGACAAATATAGCGGTAGGACGTGAACAAGAACAAAGACTCATTTACCATTTGCTACAAGTAGGTCTGAAAGAAAAAAAAGCACACCAAAAACCAACAAACACATCCTTCCCCCTTCTCCTCCTCCCAACACCACCTCATGTTATATGCAACAGAGAGCACAGAACTGCAGCAGAAGCGTTTAGTAGGGGTCTCAAATGAGAGACCAAGTCCTTATTATAGCTTTGATGTCATTTTATTAACACTGATCAACCGTTGAAGGGTTCTGTTGAAGGGTTCTGCTCAACATTCAGCCAGATTCATCACTTGGTTTGTTTCTTTTTTAAAAATTCAAAAGAAAACGTAAGTATACCGAAATCCTGGGCTTTTCTTACCTGCCCTTATCTCAGTGATCTGACTAATAATCCAATGTGGGTGAGAATAAGGAGACATTTTCCACTCTAGCCCTGGTCACCAAATAGCGCCCCACAGAACACGTGTTGAAAGACCAAAACCCTGCTGCAGATTCTGCACAGGCACACTCAGCCGCTTTGGATCCGTTTTGTTGTTTCAACTCACTCGGGTTCTGGGGGTCCTAGATTCACTTCACTACAGAGTTCAGAGTATGTCCCATCCTTCAGGAAACACAGCACTGCCAGGCCACCTCAGGGACATGCAGGATGCCTTTCTGCAGGAGAAGCTCTCGCAAAACATCGACATTTAAAATTTATATGCTCAAGTCAAAGCTGCATCTACGTCTCCCAAAGGTCAGCCAGCATCCTCCGTTCACTGTTGCTCTCCAACCAGGACAAAGGTCTCCACTAAATAAACCTGAGAACCACCGGCATTCTCCAGTGTGCTGTGAGGTAGGACAAAAAACGATCCTGGAAGAACATTCCAAGATTGCATCTCTCAAGAGTCATATACATGGTCCTGTCCATACACGAACATACAGCAACACCGGCCTAATCCACAGCTGTTTGTTTATACACGAGGTAAACTTAGGCAAGAGCGAGTTTCTCTTGTATGTATTTGCATCTATAACTCGCTCCCAATCCACCCCTTTGAACACTGACTGGACATGCCCCGACAGCTTAACACACTAATCATACCAAGGCGGGTCTGATGACCAGAGATCAAGTTTGATTAAGAACTTTCACCATTACAGCTTAAGATTCCGTGTCCCTGACATCCCTCTCCTCCTGCCCTCCCCGTGGGCCCAGGCAGGGTGATGGGTGCAGGCAGCCAGCAGCCTCCCCTGACACTCACTGTCACTGTGCACCCTTCAGCCCAGCTCAGCTCTCCTTCAAGGAGGCTGCTGGCCAAGGCTATCAATAATCCACACTGAGCTGAGAAGTTCCCCTGTGCCAAAGCCAACCCCTGTCTTTCTTCTCAAAGCCCTCGCAGGGGCGGTCAAGGACCCATGCGATTGACTACAAGTTCATTTGAGTCTTTAGCAAATCGGAGAAGGTAACAGAACCCAGAATCCACACCAACTCATCCCCTTACTACAGATTTAAAGACTTTATCTACAACCAAATCACTGCCCTACAGTTCTGCTCTTGCGCCACATTTCTCAAGTGCATGAGAACTGGAACTTCCTCAAACCACACATTTCACAATTTACAGAGAGCAAGAACAGGCCTCCACTCCCTACAGAGCCAGCACATGGGATCTTCTTGCTCGCTACCTTAATGCACATTATACATAAATGTGTGGAGTTATTTAACATGCTGTTGAAAGCAGCTTCGCCCGGCGTTAAATTGGTTCAGGGTATCCGAATTTGTCCGTTGGGATCAGCCAGGAGACGAGTGGTTGAGAAGCTGTTGGCAAATACCTTTCAGCAGAAGGAAAGGTATCAACTGGCATTTCAAGCTGTGACACTGCTTCATTTGTTCGATGCGACCTTGTGTTGCTCAACCCTTCAAGACGAATTACAAAGGCCTGACAAAAAGCTCCACAACTGCCCCGGCAGGATTCAGGGCACACAAACCATGAAAGTGCTGTATCTAAATGTATGAAGGTTTGGAGAGATATTCCAGTCTACACTACAGAACAGTATTCGAATCTTTCTCTTTTTAACATAAACAGATTTTAGTAACACTATAAAAACTCAGGTCCTCCTTTTCCAGATGCCTGTGAATGGAAAACAGGTGAAAGCATCAGACAGAAAAGATTCTCTGCGTCCTCTGCCCCTTACAGTCACTGAGAACTGTAGCACGCTGTGCACAGTGCAAGACAGTGTGTTCAAAAGTCTTGGAGAGTAAAACAGTTACAGAAATAGTGAGTCTGAAAGGAAGAATTAAATCATGATGTCATGATAGAAGATGAAGTATTGATCAGAAATAAGATTAAACATTTGTATGATTGTAACTGCTATAATTGAAAGAGATTCTCAGTCCAGCCATGGAGTCACTTGTGAAAGAGCTAACTGGTCAGCTGTCCCAGAACAGCACAGATAAAGCCTCCTCTGACAGCTGCAACAGTCCAGAGATGTACTTAAAAAGAAAAAGCTGCTCAGAGGAGAGACCTGAAGCAAATAACACAGCAGGGTCCGGCTGCAGCACTGCAGTTATGTTCCTTCAGTACACAGGAAAAGTGAACAACAGAACTGGTGTGGGACTTCGGGCAGCCAGAACTGGCGTGGGCGTTTGGGCAGCCAGAACTGGGAGATCAAAGAGGAGATACCAGGCTAAGAACGAAGCGGTGAAAGCAGATGTGATGATTTCAGCAGAACAGGAGCTGACGTAGTTTCACATGGGAAGCTGATACTGAGGGAGCAATAGGCAGTTTCATATATAAACCTGGGAGAAGGAAGTACCAGAAGGCCAAGGAGGAGACACCATCATTACAGCAGAGGCAGCCAGGCACTGCGAAGAGACGAGGGCGTGTTTGCTCTGCTTCTTAAATCTGAAAGCATTCGTCCAGCAGGAGGTGCTGAGCACCACCACCACAGAAGAGGTAGCTGCAGACAAAAGTTCCCCACTTCATTCTGTCTCTAGGCAGCTGGGATTAATTCCACCCAGTTCAAACTGTCTGGAACTTCAGGAGCAGAGATGAGGTTTTAGAATAGCACTCCAGCCCTGCAGTTAATCACGATCAGCAGGAAAATAGTTATATTAGCAAATACACAAACACTACCATTACACATCCGCTCAGCAATACACCACCACCAGATACAAAGTTAAAAACACAGTCCTGGTTCAACTGCCCCTGTTTCCATTAAGTGGGTATTTCCAGTTCCCTAAGTCTAGATAAATATTTTCATGATGGGAAGTCAGAAAGTAGCAGTAACAGGAGATTGGCTATTCCAGAGGTAGAAGTAATTTAGCAGTAAAAGATTATCCCTTTACACAGTAAAACAAGACAGCCTTTAAAAACCTCTTCCCATGGTTATCATTTGACTGTTAAAGCCAAGCGAAGGATGAGGATCGCTCCACACTAACCAGTGCAAACAAGCATTTCTTTGGCAGGCTCACTGATCTGGCACCCGGTATTTGTCAAATGCTTTAAAGATAACAGCATGGGTTCAAAAAAAATGCATCGTTTACATAAGCAAATTCCACCTCAAAGGACATCTAAGTACAAGCCCTTCTTTGCCCCACCACAGAAGGCCGCATCTAAACCAGCAGGCAGCAATTTTCCAAGAATGCTACAAGGGGGTTTATCTCTGTAAGAAAATTCAAGCATTGAAGGAGCCAAAATATTGCTCATTTTCTTTTCAAGTTGCAGCCCAAAGTGATTGTTGTTACTGCAGGGGCTTTTAGCCCACTGATGCAAAGAAACCAGCAGCTCACAGCTAAGGTTGGAAGAAAATATTAGAAGAAAATATTAGACTCACGGTACGAGTCTAATATTTTCTTCATCTGTCTCCCGAACATTAGAAGGTAACTCCCATATCAAATGTACTGTTGCATGGAAGGGAAAACAAAGCATGCCATAGCCACCAAGTAATTTACTAATCACAAGCAATTCGTGTGATTTATGCCTAAATTGGTCTCCAAACACCACGTCCAATACATCAAAAAGATTTTCATCTTGGTGCTTAGGCACTTTCCTTGAGCATCACTTCACGTCAGTTACCCCGAGTGTCAAGGTGCCACTATTAGCTAAGGATGGTGCAAAAAACCCAACAACTTATTAATAGAACTGCCTGGGAAACAGGAAGTTTATCCGATTTCCCTAAAAATTACATAATGAGGAAGTTTCCCAGCCAGCTTTCTGAGGACTCTTCCCACATGTTTGACTGGAACTTAAGGAGTTTTGAACTCTGCACCCTCGTTCTTAACGGACGCTTTTTGACGCCGCTGGAGGGGATGCTCTGCAAACTCTGCTCATCCCACCAGCCGCTTCCTGGAAGAGCAGGAGAGGAGGCGAAGGGCCAAGGAACAATACAGACAGACAAAGGCTTCAGCAGAAAGACAGGATTGTTAAACAGCATCCAGACAGCGCTTCCCTCTGACAGAGCAGCTCCAGTCCCTGCAGAACGGTTCCTCTCCGCCGCTCCCACAGGGTGGCAAGCAAAGAAACCATCAGCTGGGAAGGAAAAATGCATTTTGGTTTATGTTGCATCCTCCAGAATGTCAGGCTGGATTGAATAACATGCCTGGGGAGCAAAGGGAAGGCAAACCGAGGCAGGCATGCGGGCGTAAGCACAGAACATTCTGGTGGAGGAGACTTTAGCCAGAGGTGAAGGATTCAGCACCCACGGGTGGCAGCTGCTCAGCATTTCACAGGGCATGCACTGGTGATTTATACGGCATAATCAGATTTCATCACTGAAACGCGCACAGCAGAAAAGTCACCATGGCACTAACGTTATTTTAAGAAACAACACAACTAAACCACTCACGCTGCCAAAGAATCCTCACACTTCACAGCAACAAGGAAGGTGCCAACCAAAGAGAAATGTTAGGAGATGTTGGAGGTTCAAAGTTAGAAGGGAACCAGCAACTCTGGAAAGGAGAGATACATGCAGTTAAAGCACTCGGATAAATTGGGGCACCACTCCCTGAACGGGGAGAGAATAAGAACTGTCACTTGAATTAGATGTCTTTCCTGTGACTCAGAAATTATTCTTAAACTCTTCTTCCTTCCGGCAAGATTAAGGCGCTCGGAGCTGGCACAGCCCTGCCTGCACCCATGGGTTTATCTGCTGCCCTCCCAAGAAACTCCGAGACACTCGGCTTTTTTTATGGGCCCGCATATAAAACACAAGAGCCCAGGCAGGGACAAACTGTGCAGCAATCCCATTACTCTGATTCATACAGATGTAAATTGCACTAATTACAGTTGAACAGAGCAACACACGTTGAACCTTGAAGCCTAGAATCGTCACTGTGCAGCATCACACAAAGAGCTGCGCGCCCACAAAAGGGCGCAGCTCCCAGTACCGAAGCGGAAGGTCAGTGTGCTGCACATTTTATACACCCCCTGTACAAACACAGCATCCTCCCTACGGTTTAGGATATTTCAACCCCCTTCAAAGACACTGGTGAGTTTGTCACGTGTAAGCCACCTCGGGCAAGAGACTTGAGTAGCAAGATGGTGCTAAACAGACTAACGTGAGGAAATGCGACGAGCACTGCATGACAACCTGACTGCCCCTATCCCTTCCAAAAAGTCTTTTGTAAGTTTAAGCAAGCGTGCAAACCGCCTGGTCCTCGGACCTGGAGAAAGAGGATTTTCTTTGCAGTTCTTCCTTTCTGAGACATAAAATTTTTGATGTTGAATTTCCGCTGTTAATACGGCACATGCCCAGGGGCAGTAAGCAAGCTGATTCCTCCGGGTTTAGTGCTTAACTCAGCAGGGTTTGCTTTTAGGCAAGTACCTAGAAATGCTTAAACACTCTCTCCGGGCCAGAGCGGAGCAGCGGCCGCTGCTGTCGCACAAACGCCTGTCCATGCTCCTGGGCAGGGCAATTGGGTGCGAGCGCTGGCATGCGACAAGCAGGTGCCGGCTGCCACCACTAACCTGGCGGGTCTTCTGCCCCGGACGAGGCAGAGTTAAAGCGTCTCCAGAGACCACCTCCCGCTCCCTAGAACGGCGGAGGGGGGCGAGCTCCGTGGTACGGAGCCGGCCGCGGAGATGGGCTGGCGCTGCGGGGCAGACACGGGCAGGCGGTGAGATGAGAAGGGCGGCCAGACGCTCCCTCACTCCCCCCCCCCCGAGCCAACCCCGCCCCCGCCCCACCGCGCCCAACCCCCCCGGCCCAAACCCCCCCCCCCCCCCCCGCCCCCCCCCACGAGATCCCGCTCCGCGCGGCGCAGCCCCACGCCTCCCAGCCCCCCC
>JAAGNO010023644.1:16288-37872 GCA_033439905.1 Ceryle rudis | reverse complement strand
CGCCCCGGCTGCGCGCGCCCAGGCCGGCCTCGCGGCGGGACGGGGACCCACCTCTGCGGCCGAAGAGGGTCTCGCACGCCAGCACCTCCGCGGGGCCCCAGGCGAAGCACAGCTGCCTGGCCGACGGGTCCGCGCCCGGCACCACCTGTGAGGGAACGGCGGCCGGTCAGCGGCGCCAGCGGCCCCCACCCCGCACCCGCCCGGCCCTGTCTTCCCCTCCCCAGCCTTTACCATCAGCGGCGGCTCCACGTCCAGCTCCTCCATGGCGGCGGCCGCGCTCCTCTCCCGCCGGCAAACGCAGGGAGGCCCCGCCGCGGCTGCCCGCGCCTCTGCCTGCGCTGCCCTCCCCGCTCCCTGCCTCGGCCCGGAGGCTCCACCGAGCTCCGGCGCTTCCCCGCCGCGCTGCCGGCCGAGCTGAGGCGCCGGTCGGGGAAAAGGGCCCGGCGGGTCTCCGCCGGTTCGGGACAGGCGCCTGCCGTTTGCCCCGGAAGCACCGCCGGCTCGAAAGGCCCCGGCGGGGCGGGAAGGGACGGGGTGGGTTGGGTTCCGCTCCGCTCCCGCTTGTGGCTTTCTCGGGCGCTGGACCGCGGGTGAGCCGCCGGAGCGGGCGCCCGGAGCTCCGGCGGGCAGCGGCTGCCCCGGGAAGGCTGGTGTCGCCCGGGGGTCAGCGAGAGCCCTGCAGAGAGGCGGGAATGGCCTGAGGCAGCCTGGCGGGGCGAGCTGCACTCCGAGCAGCCCGGGGCTGCCCCTCCGAACCTCGTACCCAGCTGGCAGGGGCCGGGCTGGGGAGGGGGGGAAGGAGAAGGCCGGCTCATCTCCATCTACTTCGTTTTCTTGTCTCGAGGGTTTAAGTGCTGCGTGGATGCGGTGCTGGCTCCGGGTGATCTGGTTGATCAGGCAGCATTGTCTTCGTGTTCACTTCACTGACTTGATTGCCTTATAATAACCAGCTTCTCTTATTTCTTTCTGCACTTCAGACACTTGCAAATAGATGAGCCTCCAGGTTGTGGAAGGTGACAGTCTCTGGAGTAGAGTTGCTGGAGCTGTCAAGCCAGCTCATTGATAAAGCTAAGTAATCAAATGATGTGCTTTATGACTTCATGGGGTTGCCTGCAGGTTGGAGAAGGCCTTGTAATGAAGCATTCTATCGATCACAGCAGGTCAGGGAGATGTGCTGGCAGGTGTCAGGAAGAATTCTGTGCCTTAGTCACATACTTGGGGGGTCATGAGACTTTTTTCCTTCTCTGCCTGGCAGGGGTCAAGGGTGGGATTTGAGACCCCCTGGAGACTGAGCAGAGAGCTTGCTTCCTGGAGACTGCCCAGTCAACCTTCTGCTAACTCTGGGAGCTTGCATACCAGTGGAATTGAGCTTGAGTATCCATGTATAACTTTATAACAGAACACTAACGGCACACTGCTCCTTTCCTGCCGTTCTGCTCTCCTTCCCATCTCCACATACTCTTCCCTTTGTGCCTGTTCCTCTCAAAGACCAACTTGTTCAGTGCTATGCTTTTTAAGAAAAATATTAGCACTGCTCTCCGGCTGAACTCACAGCTAGGAGAAGCCAGTCCCTCTCAGACTGGTGCTTTTCAGAGAATCTCACTAAGAATTAATTTTTCAAGATAGCTTAAATCATTTGCTGCCCTCGTATGACAAATGCTGCAACGTTCCACTGCTAAATTGCCATCTTTTTTTTTTTTTTTTTTTTTTTAATTGGCTCCTGCATCCATCATTTCCAATGAAAATAAAGCTAGTGATTGTCTTTGGCAAGAGCCCGTTGTGACACCAGTTGCGCTGAGAAAAGGAAGTGGTGTTTGCTCAGGCCAGTCAGGAGGAATGGCTTGTTGCGGGGTAGAAGAACTTAAACTGTCAGAAATCTGCCTGAGAAACTAAGATTTATGAGTTTTAAGAAACCTCATCCTTTTTGGGGTCCTGTATTTGGGGATGTGCATGTATCCAAAGCTTTGCTGTAGAAAGTCAATTCATCTCCTGTCTTACAAAACGTTGCTGCTCTGTGCTGCAGACTTAGGAGGATGTTAGTGCTGATCTCTAGATCCAAAATAGCCTTCCACATATTACTAAAATGGCTCCAGCTACAAACTGAAACCGGGTGTCTGAAAACCCAGCAGCAGGAGGTCTTCTGCCACCATTCTTCAAGGGTAAGGTGCTCCTTCTCTAATTGCATCAGTTTATTGTGACTGGTAGAAGGAGACTTCTAATGGCTTATGCTGTCAGCGCACTGGAGAAAACTCCAGAGCCCACTGCTTGTATGGGCATCATAATTAAAAGCTACTAATGAACTGAAATGTATAATTACTATAGAGCTGGCTCACTCTGAATGGAAATCTGAGGCTTGCCTACCGTGTGAAATCCTTTTTACAAGGATGAGAGCTGCTATTTGTTTTCCGTGTAGTGAAGCTAGGGAGATCTCTCCACCTGAGCTCATCTGAGTATCAACCGTGACAGCAGAGCTTGTCACCTGAGGTGTTCCTAGAGACAAGTGCCTGGAGCATCCCCATGTTCTTTCACTGTACCACATGTGTTTCCCTTACATTGCTTTTAGCGTTTTCCACACTTAAGGCTTGTCTCTTGTGGACCACTCTGTAGGGAACCACAGCCCTACCTGCAGGGAGAAAAGGGAATGTAGTTGATGCCCCTGTTCCCTGCCCTCTTCAGAAGAGGGTGGAGAATTAAGCCAGAGAGCTCTGCAAGGTCTAGATACATCATATATCTTCCTTATAAAACCGCTGTACACAAATGAAGCAAGGCATGGAAATATTTTAGGAACCAACACGTGGAATTTTTTTCTGAGAGATGGAATTTCTGGAATTCTCACTGTGGTGCTTCCCCATTCACAACTCGGTGCATTGAAGAGGAGGAACTGAGACAAAAAGCTTCGCCTTTGCCCCACTCTGCTGCAGCCTGGACCCTGCAGGATTGGGTCCTTTGCAGTTCACCAGTCACAATGCGAGTTTCCTCTGCTGCTGTGTAAGAACAAAAACTTTGTCAATAGGAGGTTTGTAGAAACCTGCTCTGTGTAATTGGTGGCGAGACCAGCAGTGGTACAGCTGAAACAGTTCTGAGCTTTTCTGAACACACAACTTGGGCAGCAGAGAAATCCCATATGTTCTCATAAAATCCAGCATATTTCCCTGTCTCCTTTTAAGCACATTTGGTCTATTTCTGGCACTGGCCTTAATCTATGTCCCACTTGATGCCATTCCTGCATTCGGTTCTTTGGTGCCACTCTCAGGCCTTGACCCGTATCATCTCACTTCCCAAAGAAATCCTCCTCCTGGACCAGCAGCAGAGAGATCTTCAAAGAGGGAGGGGGAAGATGTTGCAAGAGCAAAATAAAACGGGACCATGGAGCAACATCAGTCTTGTGACACCCTTTCTCACAGCAGTTGCTTCTCTGTGATGTTGCATCATTTCTAAAAATAGAGCTTAAGGTCCTTTGGGAATGGCACTTGTCTTTTCTTCTGTAAAGCACCCTGTGTGTTTTCGGTCTCGCTTAAAAAAAGCCATGTATGAAGTAGAAGAATAGAGCGGGGCTTAAGATGCTTTATTTCCTTGTTCCAACACAGTCCTGCTTCTTAGTGGTGATAATGGGAGTTTGGAAGGTCCAAACGGCATTGCCCATTGCTCTTCAGAGCTAAAATGAAAGGTGAAGAGAGTTCGTAGGAGACTACTACACCATCAGTGTGTGAGGGGGATGTTGTTTTCTCCAGCCACAGGTGCTTCTTGCTTCCCAGTAGCTTAAATAGAAAAATAATAGCATGAGTAATTAAATGCAGGGAAAACAGGCAGGATAGATTGATTGGAACAGTCTTTTGATGATGACTTAAGGAAAATGACACAGGTAGGAGTGAAAAGTACAGCTCAAAGGAGAAACTGTCACAGTCAGAACTTAAAACAGCATCTCAATTGCCTTCCTGGGTCAGACTGAGCTGTGCCAGTGATTTTTTTTTTCCATAACTGATTCCTAAAGACTCTTCAGAAGGAGTAAAATACTACAGCTGAAAGGTTCTATGGAATCTTAGATGACATTTGATCTTGCAGAGTTCTGAAGCGGAGGGAAATTGTACAATATATGGGAACCTAATCTACAAGGAGATGGTAAATGACCACTGCCCATGTTTTGTGGAAGCTCAGCGGGCTGCACAGGCCAGCTTCACTGCCTCAGGTAGGGTTGTGGTTGAGTTAGTGTCTCAACTGTGGACTCGGGTAAAGGTTTGGCTTTGGCATCCTGTCCTCAGTGGCTGTTGCTCTTGTTCAATTTCCAGATAATCACAATAAAACAAAACAAAACAAAAAGTCCCCATGTGCCTGCACTCAGAATGAAGGTCCCGGAATGTGAAGTAACATGACAAAAGGCAGAGGAGGGGGATCAGACAGTGAAAAGTGAGCCTGCAGTCTGTGCTCTGTTCCTGAGTTGTTTCTCATCAGTTGATACTTCACTACTTCGAATAGTTTATCCTAAATAAATCACATCTTTTAATATCTCCAAAATGGTGCAGGAGGTGCGTTATGCGCAGGCCTGGGTTTTGTCATGCCAAGAACAGAGGGTGTGCGTGACCATATGGCCACCTCAGCGGCATGATCCTGAGCGTATTCATCACCCAGAGTGGCACCGGTGTGGACTAACGGCCAGCTGGTAAATCCATCTCTGATGCATTTACAAGGGTCATTTTTGTGGTGTTTCTTTCCCACCTATGTGTTGTAGAGAAACAGTTGACAAATGGTAGTGGCGGGTATAATGCCGTTGGAAAAAAAACCCTCAACAGTTGTTTTCTGGGAACCTGTTCACTGAAATCCCAGAAGTTAAGTTTCCTCCTCTCCTCTACTGGAATGAACTTGAAGGCATCACATTATTAGCAGTATCATCCTCTTATGTATGTATTTTAAATTTTGAGGTGCTACATCGTGTCCTCAACTTGTTGAAGAGTAAGAGTAAACCTTGACTGCAATTGTTTTCATTATATTGAAGTTGTACTTTTCAGACCAAGCGGTCTCAGTTCCATCTGCAGAAACTACACATATTTGAGGGCAAACTCCCACCTCACCTTCCTCGAGGGGGAGGCCGGGGACTTCAGAAGCGGGGTGTATGGCTGCTAAACTTTGCAGCCTCTGCCAGTGAGGAGCGCGAACAGGGAGAAAAACGCGTCAGGTTTGAGGCGGCCAAGACAGAGAGGTCACCCCTGGGGGGGGGGGGTGCGGGCCCGGGCCTGGGTTCGGGCTGGTGCTTCCCCACCTAACCCGGCTCGGCTGCTGGGGGGCGCAGGTACCGTGAATGAAACGCACCGGTAACGGCTTGGGGGGGGAGGGGCGGGGTCCCTGGCTCCACCAGCATGCGCCGGTAATGGTGGGCTCCTCCGCCTGCCGACTGGGAGCCGTTTAGCGAGCGCCTCGCTTGGTGTCATCCGTTGGAAACCGACACCCATTTTAAACAGCTGTGGGTTAAAAAGAACAAAGTATTGGCACTGATTGATTTAGTTAAGTGAAGTGCCGCTAAACATCTTTTTCTTCAGGACTTTGTTTTGAATCTGTAGCACGGCCTTAGGAGTGAAGTTTCTCCAGGCGACCCTGGTGCACCTTTTGATTGAACACTAATTTGGGTGTTGGTGCTCTGCTGTTGCCAGCTGTAGTTGTAATGACCAACACTAACCTAAGCATTATGCACTTCGTGTTCTGAAATGCGTAAGCTATAATATTGCTGAAAATCTGCACATTTTAAGGCTGCCTTCTCACAGCAAAAACGGAATTTGACCCCAAGAAACTCTGTTAATTGTGGATTTAGAAGGACGGTGCAGTGTGTTGAAATTTTAGTGTGCCGCCAGTGTTTCAACAAGTAGCTCAAATACAGTTTGAGATATTCTTAAAACTGTGTATTAGAATTGCCGGGTTGCACTGAAGCACAGGAAGCACAAGTGGCTATCAGCACGGGGGCTTCTTTCTGCAGTGCTCTAAGGGGAAGCAAGGATATGATATGAGTCATCCTAATCCTTTCCCAAAAAGCAAAGAGAACTCATTATGAAAGTCAAATCCATTTTTCCTAATGGAAAAATCAAAGGAGATCCTTGTTAAGTACTTGACAACTAGACTTCCCCTTTGATACTCTGTTATCCTTGATGATAATTTGATAAACTCCTTCTGAAGAAAAAAATGCTTTACCTCTGAACACATCAAAGACTTTCAAGCAATAATCTCCTTGGTTCTAGGTGTACTTTTTTTGTGGTACGTAAAAATTAGAGACTCCTGCGTACTAATAGGCTGCCTTTCATCAAGTGGATAATAGCACTTTATTATTTCTATTTAACACTTTCTTGCAGCAGTCCAAGATAGCTTTTCTGTTGAGTAATGAGCTTGCTCTAAATTTTCAGTAGTGAATGAGGAAGAAATATGTGTAGCAGCATCTTTCCCTGCATGATCAAGCAAGGTACTATGTGTATAAGTGTTTTAAGATGAGGAAGTGATTAATTTAGATGCTGTGGAGGGGGAGGGAGGACTGGAGAGGTCACTTCAGAGCTATGATTCTCAGTTCTAGAGTCGACTGCGTGGGACTGTGCATTATAGGTTGTCTTGTAGGTGCTATGATAAAACTCTAGAGTCAAATGCAGATTGTTTGGGATTATTTTTTTTTTTTATGCTTGTACTAGCAGGCTTGGCCATTTCTTTAGGCTTTTGCTGCCTCGGGGATCATACTTGAAAGTTGTGAAGAGCTGGAGGCTGCAGTTTTCTCCGTAGCCTTATTGTTCTTGTTTGATTGACACTAGTGGCAGCTACAGAAAAATAAGCTTTTAAATGTAACTGGTGTTAAGGCCTGTGAAGTTAATTCTGCTGAGCAGTTCTATTTTGGAGATTGTACTTGGTGTAGAACTAACTGATCTTCAGAGAAAGAACTGAAGTGCTTTACAGAGCTGAAACTGGAGAGCTGCTGGTGAAAATGCTCCTACTTTCCTCAGGAGACAAAAGAACCAGTCATCTGTCTCCAGGTTGTTTTCTGGCTCTACTCCTGATTATTCTTTGAACAGTTCTTCACCACAGTCTTGTCTTTCAAACATTTAGCTCTGATGCAAGTCTGCCTGGTGGGTATCATGGTTGCATATCATAGCGTTAAGTCCAACTTCACAGCATCCTTTCTTACCTGAGGCGAGCAGTTTGTTAAGGTGAGGCAAGCCAAACTTCATTGACTGCTGCCTCCAAGGATTGATGTTCAGACTTTGTTCTTAGGCAGGTAAACAATCATTAGTTTAACAATCTGAAGAAATTACTTCATCAGGGCTGGATGGAGGGATCTGGAGATGATAAAAATACCTCCCTTTTGTTTCACCCCCAGCAGTCTTGTTTGGTTGGTTGGGTTTTGTTTTACAAGTTTTTGCAGGAGTTTTTCACAAGTAAGTTTCCTCTTACAGAGTAGAGAGCAAGGAAGAGGAGCTTGTGCTTCCTGCAGAGTGCACGCTTAAACAACACGGGCAGAGAAAGTTGTCTTGCGTTCCTTACAGAGGAAAGTGGAGATGGGCAAGAAAAGCAGCATAGGTCTGAGGCGGTGAAAAGGCTTGTCTGTAACCTCCTGGCAGCTGGCACAACGTTCCACATCTTGCTCCCTGTCTTGTCCTGAGATCCTTCATGTTTGGTCCCTTCTGGGACATCATGTCTTGACTTCATGACCTCACAAAGTCATTTGTGTTGATCCTGAAAGATGACACATCCTATTTTTCTGAGTTGGAACAGTGTTGTAGTGTATGATACTTTTTTTTTTTTTTTTTAATTCTCCTTCCATCCTTCAGAAGAAGGAGCTGGTAGGATAGTTCAGCTGTGCCAAAGGAAGATCTTCATGCTAGCTTCTTGTGGTTTTCTTGTGTGTGTGCCAAGCGTACTTGTCCTTAGAATTTAGATAGGTAAGGAGAGATTTTCTGAGGTAAAAGTTCTCATTTTGGGTAAAATGTAGCCTGATGTTCAGTCTGTAGTGAAGGCTACTAATGTGTTTTTTTTTTTTTTTTTTTCCCTGTGAACATGAGTTGTAGCAAAACCTTTTATTTGATGAAACTGAGGTTCCCTAGGGACAGCCTGTCAGCTTAACACTTAATTCAAAAATTTAGGCGGGAATGTCTGCTTCTTTAAAATGTTAAATTGGGTAGTGGCTTTAAGTTACTGCAAGACAAAACCTAGCTTTAATTCGATCTGACTTGGATAGGTGTCGATATCAAATGAACTCTCCGTTTTGTTGCCAGAGAGGGAAACTGCTTTGAGTTAAATGACTAGCTTTATTTCGCATTGCAGTGCAACATAGGGGGTTTGTATCTGACATAAAGATGCAGGCTACAAGGTAACCTTTTTAAAATGATGCTCCAAATATTTAACTAGCTCTGGAACTAATATTTTAGAAGTTTTGGGACCAAAATATTAGGCACTTAATTATATATCAAGCTTATGCTTGAGTAGCATGTGAAAATAATTCTGAAGATTTGTCGGTATCTCACTTCTGCTTTAGTTTTGCTTCCTTCAAGTAGCATGCTGTATTGTGCTAGACATATGTAGCCTTGTCAGATGCCTACGTATGTCAATATAGAAAAGAAAACTCGTAGAAGATACTTAGCTGGGAAGAAGAAAACCAGCCAGAGCTCCATTTACAATTTTAAATTCAGTTAAACAAAACCAGAGATCCTATGATACTGTGTGAGAAAGGTACACAGTGTTACTGGAAAAATATGTCTCTTGCATAATGAGGAATACAGAGTTTATGACTTTATCCCTAATGCTTTGGATAGGAGTGAACTGCTTATTGGAAGTTAAGCAGGGTGTTGTAATACAACAAAATCTTGAAGAACATTTTGCTGACGTTCTGCTGTATTGCATCACATTGTACCTTGTTCTTTTGTCAAGCTTATCCCGTGGGGGGGTCTTGTCAACTTAGGAAATGAATTATACCTCCGTATTTCATAACTGTTCAAGGTGGAAAGAAGCTTGATTCTCATGTTTAGCAACAAAAGATATATAGCATTATACTGCCAGTAAAATCACAATTGTAATACTGTTTGTTTATTTGAATCCTTCCCCCCCATCCCAGGTTGGCCTTCGGCAGCTCGATATGTCATTACTGTGTCAGCTGTACTCCCTGTATGAATCGATTCAAGAATACAAAGGTGCTTGCCAAGCTGACTCTAACGCAGACTGCTCGTACGCTCTGGAAAATGGTTTTTTTGATGAAGAAGAGGAGTACTTCTAGAAGCAGGAAGATTCACCTCCAGGCTGACTGAAGTTCTTTGTCCTTCTCTCCTTGTAACACACCTCATCAAGAACGACTGGAATCTGTATGGATCCCTCTCCCCGAGGAGGAACAACACCCAGCTACCCCGAGTTGTGTTAAATTCACTTATTTTAACAGGCTGTCAGTACAAGTTACTCATGCAAATACCACTTGAGGAAAGTGCTGTACTCTTAACTTTTGAAGAGTCCTCAGACATGCTTGACAAGAGTTTTCAATTTAATTTGCAAGGTGGGTGTTTTCAACTTACAAATGTTGGTAGCTTATAACTGGAATTTTAATCGTAGCAGACAGCAGCGACTTCCTGAGTTGAAATAAGTTTGTAAGTGGGGGAGGGAAGCCTCAGCTGTGGTGTAAATAGCTATAGGTGATCTTTTTTTTGGTCAGTGGTATTGATAATTGCATTTTGAACAGGCATCTGGATGCACGCACATCTTCAGCTCAACTAAGCTAGTTTTGCTCTTACCAGCTGCATAACCAGTTTTTTACTGGGTGGATTGTTTACACAGTTTAAAATTTATTTTATTTTTTCTCCTTAAGCTAATTTTGTCCTTTCCTTATTCCTGGCTTACAAGCTGTACATGTGATGGTGAATGTTATCAGCAGGTTTTTTTTCTGTTGATCTAATTCACTTTCTTGGTACTGCCACTTAACATTAACTTTTATACAGCTGTCTGGATTTCTCACATCAACATAGCTCTTTGGCCTGCTAAACTCTGTTCTGAAATGCTTTGCTTAGCTTTTACTGCACTGCATAGTAAAAGCACAGATTCAAACACAGTCTGTCTGCCACTGTGTGGCTTGGAATTACATGAACTCTTGTGCAACTGTTCTCGATCATATGAAGGATAAGGAAACCTCTCATATGACACAATGGGACAAATTGCAATATTTTATACTGGGTGAACTTTGTTTCTGTAAGGTAGACTACAGCTCTTTTTAAAAATGCAAAATAAGTATTTTGAGCACATACGTTGCATATGTTAAAACTTTTTATACTAACTTGTTCTTTGAAGTATAACTTATTTTTGTTTTCAGAACTTACTAAAGCACTTGGTTAAGTTTTTACGATTTCATAGTGTGTACATGCAATGCTTAATCAGCTTGGAAAATGAGAGTTGCCAACTATCTGAGTCTTCACCCTTCTCTATTTTAAGTAAAATCAGCTCCCACTGCAGTTTTCATTTCTTAACTTTAATTCCACAGATTGCTGTAAAGCCTAGTGCCTGAATCATGACACAAACTAATAATTAAGGGCTTCAATCTCAAAGGGTTTTTGCATGGTTCGTGTCTGGCATGACTACCATTTACAGAGAGAATTGGAGATCACATGCTGGGGTAGCTCCTCTCTTAGTTTTTAGCAACGGCTAGGATGTTGCAGTGATAAAAGCCAAGAGACTTCCAGGGTAAAGCTTTTGGGCATTCCCTTTAAAAGTGGCTTATTTTAGTGAAATTTCAAGGCCACAAGAGTAAAGGCTGTGCTGTTCTTGTGTATGTGTATAAATTGTTAATCTAGTCTCTGGCAATGGTTGGATTTTTTTTTTTTTAATGTTAATTCTGGTCTAATTACATCACTCACCCAAAATGAAAGTGAATGATAAGGCAGACACAGATAAACCAAATGGCTATATCTATATTTAAGAAGTTGTGTGCGTATGTGTGTATATATGTATGTGTATATATACACACATGTACGTACAACTTTATGCTTTGACTTAAGAATGTATAGGCTTTGAATATAATTTGCTGTGCTTTTGGTATTTAGATGAGGCTTTTTCTAGTCTGTTGAAGTACTGCTATTTTCTTGCTCTTTCCCAAAAAAATAAAAAGCATGATGTTTAGCCTAAATTTTTAATGTTGTGTGTATTTTAATTTATCATTTCGGTGGATCCAGACACTTCCCACTTCCCAACCTCTCCCTAAAAATCCTAGGACTAGTCATCACTCCAGGATTGAAGCAAGCAATTTTTAAATTGCAGTGGAAAAGGTTCTACCTGCCTATATTTGGAATGGAATTTCCCACTTTTGTCTTAAGTAGATTTTACTTGTCTTTGAATTTAAGAGAGAAAATCCGGTCTCTGTGAGAATTAAAGATTCTGTTTTTACAAATCCTTAAATAGTGCCATTCATCAATAGTCCCACTGGTTAGAACAGACTTGAGCAAAATTCACAGTACTTTCTCTTAAATAATTTTGCTTTTTAAATTTCATTTATATATATTTCTGATCCTAATGCAGCATGCTTGTGAGTTGGGGAATGTGCAATGTTTGGCTGCTATTTACTGTACCAAGAGAAGTGTAAAAATCTCAAGTCATCACAACATTATCTGGGCTGGAAAAAAAGGGTGAATTACAAGGACTTGCTAGGTTTTCAGCACTTTGTCCCTTTTAGTAACACTTTCTTGCCTGGGAGAGAAATCATAGTCTATATTCCTAAGGCAAACTCAAGGCTGTGAAGGCTGGCTAGCTAGACAAATGTTTCAAAACCAGTAAAGTTGTTATAGCATCAATAAGCAGTTACTCTAGAGGCAGATTTCTGTGCCCGGTGTTTCAGTTGAGAGGTATCTCTTTGCCACAATATAACACCATGAAGTAGGAAAATTGCTTTGAAGGAGAGGTGTTTGGTAAGACACCGTAGCTTAAATACTGAGCAATTGTTACGTGCAGCAATTCAAGAGTTTGGTTGTGTGCGTGACAGAACAAGCTGTGTTACAATGACAGCTTGCTACCCTTGGTCCAAACCACGTGTCAACAACAATCCCTTTCTCATTTTTACCCTGTAATCCCAATTTGAATTATACATAACCTTCTAAGGATACCTCCTAAGGGTATAACAAAAGAAACTCTTAAAAACTTACCTACCCTGTGGGTCCCACACAACCCTTTTCAGTCCTGCATAGTGCAGCCGGTGTATCCAGTAATGAGCAGGCACAGGAGAAGACAGGTTTATAAGGAAGGGAGGACAGTTGTGCTCCTGCTGCTCTGAGATGGAGAACTGTGAGTACAATGCTTCAGAATGCAATCTACCATAGGTAACTCTTCATTGCCTTTTCTCCAAAGGGCCTACAAATGTAGTAAAGTGGTTAGGAATAAGGAATTACTAGGTCTATGGTAGCTGTATTTGAAGATTAAAATTTTTATTAACAACATACCACCCTCATTTGATTGCTATGACAATTGCAGAGTCATACAGTCATAATTACATTACAGTCTAGTCCTCTGGAAATTATCCTAGTCTACAAAAAGTTTGGAAGTGTTCTACTCTGGAGAGAGGGTCTCATTAAAATAATGGGTTACTGATGTCCTGGCACCTATAACAGATGAGCATTTAGGTTCAGCTTTGGATCTTGGTGAATTCCCTGTCAGCCCTATTGATTTTAGTGGGGGCAGACTTCAAAGCAGGAATTTTTTTTCATGAAATCAGAGATACTGACACAGTCTTGGAAATGAGAGACCAAGATACAAGAGGTATTCGAACACACGCTACAAATGTTTTCAAAGGTACTACTTTGAAACGCAGTAGGTGATCATCTGAATAACTTGTAAATGAGATCAGTGTTGCTTCAAAGAAAGTCTTCCAATAAAGGTGGGGCAAAATTTCATGCTATTTATGGGTAGCTTGGACTTGGATGTCCACTAAAGTTGGGTTTTTAACACAAAATATAGTTAGTCATATGAAATCGGAAGACTAGGAGAAGGATTATGCAAAAAAATAATCTAATATTTGTAAATTTCATTCCTAATCGTAGGCTACCAAATCATTTTGTGTTACCTTCTAAAATAAGTTTTTAAAATGATTTTCTTGTAAACAATGCAGTTTGCACAATTTTAAATGCAACAGAGTAACAAAGCCCCCAACACCTTGATAAAAAGTGTCGGTCTGCTTGGTGCCTATTTACAAACCTAAGGTTTTGCCTCATATTTAGCCTAGTTCCTAAGGGAACAAAACGGTGACTCTGACCATGCATATTCTGTCAATCTGTTTGCTATAAACCATATCTGATAGAAGTTGGAAAGTTGCTCTGTTTTTACAAACCCTGTAAAATGAGCAGCTGGAGGAGGAAAGAGACTTACTGCTGCTTCCACCGACAGGACCATGGGTAAAACCTTTTGATTTCTGTTTGGCCACCCATCAGCCAGAAAGCAAAAGCCAGGTGGTCACCTGGCTGCTGGCAGCTCTGCCGCAGCTGGGGCACGCACCATATCTTACACCATGCTGGGTGTTAGTGGGTGGTATGGGAAGGAGGTAAGTCTTCAGCACATTCTCTAGAGAGTGAGGATGAAAATGGGATCCAGGAAGGGACCTGTGGAAGACCCCAGGTATTGCCTTCAGGAATAAATGGGATGCTGGAAGGGATGAGTGTTGTCGTGAGAGATGTCACATTTCTGCAGGCTGAAGTTTCACACTGTTTGGAAGGAGATGCTGAGATCCTGAGACACAAGTTGTTTAATATTCCATGTTTCATTAGTCCTGCTGCTTACAGTTTGGGGGATTTTTCATGTCCTTTTTCAACCTGTTTTAGAGTCTGGGTATATGCTACTTGTCACGGTTGCAGGTACACAGTTTTCCTTAACTGGAAAGAATGCCTTTTACTTGCCTTGCTGCCTAGCTAAAGCAAATCATTTTGCTTGAGGAATTAGGTTGCTCTGAGGGCAAGGGGAACTAATTCCCCCACTGTACTGTTCAGCTGACCGCTGGGGAGGAATGTGAAATAGGAGGTTTAATCTGGTCCGTGCCAAAGGGAACTCTATTAACAGGTCTTTTCTTCTCCAATGTGCAGCTTTGTGTCCTTCAGCCACTCTGAAAGAATTTACTTTTGTTTTTGAGTTGCTTGCTTGTAGAGGCTGCATTACCACAGCAGTTTGAGGTTCACATTCCTTTTCATACACTGCATGCATTTTCTTGGAAAAGAACTCCTCAGAACTGTTTTTACATCCATTGTTAACGCTGGTTTATTTGAAGCTACTAAATTTAACTCCTGCATGACCTAAGGAAATAACTTGTTCATTTTCTTAGCCAACTAGTTAAAAGCTCTGCCTTATTTGCAAAGTTGTCTTATATTGATTTTACATTTTCTGTGAGTTTCAAAGCTCCCTAAACTACACATTAAAGCTTCCTAATTGTCTGGTTTATGATCCTGGTGACTCCAGCTCTGCAGCTAGCTTTGCGAACATCCAGGGTCTGCTGCAAGGACTAGTTTTTGCTGTGGCTCAAAGAACCTGGGGGATCTGTGTGGAGACGGCCTGCGCACAGTAGCCAACTCTCCCAAGCTGAGGTTGTCTGGAAGAGTGGAGATGGTCCCACAGAACCCAGATGTGCTTCAGGGATGGATTAAGCTGTTAGGTGAGGCTCAGTGTATGCTGGACTGTTGCTTGCAGTTTGAGGGGCAATTACACCTTGTAAGGAAGCAGTAGGATTAGCAAGGAGTTCTCACTCTAGATGACCAGTAGTGCATTTGGCCATTTGTTTTTAAATGACAGAAGAACTTTGGAAGAGATGAATATTCCCTGTAGAAGTTGGTTTCCTTTTTTTTTTTTTTTTTGGCTCCCTTTCATCTTTTCTATTGAGGAAAATTCATTAGATGAATGTGGAAACAACCAGCCCCGAATAAGGAAGCCCACATCTGATTTCAGAGGAATGTGCTTTTAGCAGTATAATTTACATTTTTCTGATAAGGTTGGTATGCAATTTAAAGAGACAAACCCATTTGCTGTTGAAATACACAGGCTTATGATTAGTTCAACACTTCACTGAACTTCTGCTATGGATTTTAAATGTATTCATGCCAAGATGTTATTAAGATGTCTTCAAGAGAATGTAAATTTTGAGAATTTCTCAATTTAAAATGAGAGGAGAAATCCTGTACAAATTGTGGATTATTTGAATTCTAAAAAAATGTGACCAAAGCAGACTGTTTAGAATTGTTAGCACAGAGTTCAATCTTGTGTCAAACAACTGCCTTAAATTAATGTTAGCAGAAGGAGTTCAATCCTCCTGGCAGCATTAACTACTATCTTTCAGAAATCACAAGCATTTCTTCCATGGGTCAGAAACAGCCTTGTGATTATCTGGCTAGACACGGAGTAAGAGTTTCAGAGCTCAGTTTGGCTCAGGATACCAAGCACTGTCACAAACAATAAAGCTGCCTGTCTGAGTCCTACCAGCTCCTGCTTAAAGCCTTTTGACTCATTAAACAGCAGAACCTTTTAAATCATTTACAAAAAGGCAACATTATAAGGTTGTTACTTCAGTTATAAAAGCACCTGGATGATAGGCACTGTACATTTTGATGGTTTTCCTCTCAACTCAACCCTCTATGCTTGTATTGGTTTAACTGAATCTGGAATTTAACAAAAACCTGGAGCACTAATTATTTGTGTTAAAAGTGCTCATGGCCTACAATTTTGTTAGGGTTGCTTAAGATACTGGAAATTTTAAGCAGGACACACAGAGGCAAATTTACAAGGAGTGATGCAAAGTTTTGAACAAGTTTAAACAGGACCATATTTCTAACTTGTTTCATGACTATGAAATAACAACATAGGCTGTTCGTGTTATGGAATAAAATGATTTTTTAATATGCTGTGTTGCACAGCAGGTAAACTACTGAAATGTTAAAATAGTTGGTATAGGGGAAGGACATTTTATCAGAATCATCTGAAAAAAATAATACATCAAAACAGAGTGAAAATTAGTTTCTCATAGCACTAGAATATTGAAATCCTGTTACCATTTGTTTTTTATCCTCTATGAACACAGCGTGTCTGTGTCCTCTCTGAGTCTTAATACTCTTCTTTTTACTATTGTACAAATCATACACAATCTTGGCTTGTATCTTTGAATTATCCTTGCTCTTTCTGACTGATATTTAGTCATGTTGCACAAACTGGAGAAGTATTTCCTTAAATACCTTGCATCATACAATATAACACACGGAGAAAAACTGAATATATAGTACCTATTCACTATATAATTTATACCTCTCTGGTATGAAGGAAAGACAAGAGGTAAGACATTTATGAACAATGCTCTAGTGTATTTTGGGGACCATCATTATGCTTGCATGAAGGATTAAAATTTAATGATAAATGAGAGAGGTAGAAATTTGCAGTAATATCTGTGGGGAAGGAGTTTTGTGTGGTTTATGCATTTCTTTTATCCTCATGTCCTTTTGCATAGGATTTGCTTGAGGCCCAAGTTTTCATATGTAAATAGATTTGTCTTGTCTCCAGTGCTTTATGCAGTCACACAATCGGGCCTTTTTGTTCCCCTTCGCCAGTTATCACTAGCCAGTCATTCTAAAAGTCCTTTCTGTTTCTGTTGCAAATATAAGACTGTTCTCAGCTTTCAATATCACTTCTTCTCATGGAGACTAAAACTCTTTTCTGCTTTCAAGTGCAGGTGTGTACAGACAGACTACGTCAATCAGGGTTAGGGAAGCCAAGCCTATCTCACTGTTACTGCAGACAGAAATTTGTGAGAGCATCTGCTGAAAAGTGGAAATTTACACTACAGTTTCTTTTGCAAATTAGAAGGGAGTTTGTACAGATGTGTCTGTTCTCCAGGAACAGAGACTTCAATTCACCATGTCCATTCCCTCATTTTCTGAAATAAATGGTTTTGTTTGTGTGCAGTGATCATATATTTGTTTCAACATAACTGTGTAATCTAGTGTGTAAGTCCAGTGTGTAAGAAGTGTGTAGTAGATCTGAAGAGGTACAAGCTGCCTTATTTATTTCAAAGTTTTAAATGCTTTGCCATCCTACAGCCAAAGAATCAGTCTGATGATTTTCATGTTGCTGCCTTAGCAAGGCTGTTGTGGGGGGGTAGTAGGGAAGTGGAAGCATGCACCTTGAAGATGAAAAGTAGAGGATGCAAACTTACTAAAAGATCAAGCTGTCATCTTCACAATGGATTCCTCAAGTAAAATCTTAAATTTTCAGAAAATCATATTGTTAGAGAAATGATCAAAATTTAAAAACAACTGAGCATCAAACTGCCACTGCCCACAGTAAGAGCTGACAGGTCTCCTAATTTAGGAAAGGCAGCTTAGCTTTGGCCTCTCAGAGCCAGGATCTCTGCCTGCCCCTGAGAACATCTGTCAAGAATTCCTATCCAGCCTAACAGCTGGAGGAATGAAGTAAAAAGATGACCTCCGAGTTTACTTCTAGCCCCAGCTGATTCTGTGAAAACAAAACCGTTCCCATCAGTGGTGGCAGGGGCAGCTGCCAGCTCAGGACAAAGAGCTGAGCTTTCAGGAGCAGCTGCTGTGAGGAGTTGAGAGGAGCCAGCACTTTTTGGTATAATGGCATGAAATTACAGACAGCACCTTCCACCCTGCCGTGAGGAAGAATCCGCACACGAGGGCTTCCTGTTTTGCCATCCTTTGTCGGGGTGTATTGGAGAGGATTAAAAACATCTCTCTGAAGTTTCTATCAAAGTGCTCCTGCAGCTGAATCAGATTAGCATCAGCATGCTGGCATTTTTAAATGAAAGCAGATGACTAACAACGAGGGAAGGGAGACATGATCTGTATGTTTCTGATGCTGCTCTATCAGGGACATGTTGTGTGGTTTTTGTTCTGGTTTTTGTGTTTGCAGTTTTTTTGGTTGTTTGTTTGGTTTTTTTAACTGATACAATCTCTCCTGTTGCACAATAAACAGTGAAACTATTGTAGGGATAAGGTGCCTTTCTCCCAGCTGGCCTTTTCTTTCAGTGTAGGATTTTTATATGGTCAGAAGCTGCACCACTTCATACATAGATAAGGCAGAAAATACACAGGTTATAAGACTAGGAGTGGCCTTCTCTCTCTCCATCTACATGCATACAGACACCTCATTTATATAAATTGCACAATTCAATTGAGCAGGATTTTTTAGGGGAAAATGCACTTAAAATGAAAGAAGTCAAAATGAAATGAAAGTTTGAGAACACAGGAGTTTTAATACAAACTAAGTCTTGTTATGTAAATAAATACCTACCACCATTTTAATCTATAGCAAAGTTAATTTGCTTTTCCAAAGGAAAGGTTTTGAATCACCTGTCCACCCTTGCTGAAAAAAATTCTTCAGTAATCAGCACTGTCTTATTTTAATTTTGATCTCTCTCAGGACAGAACAAGTAAGAGATGGATTGTGTTTACCTTGCTGTGCAACCCCCCCTTTCATTTGCACACTACTAAGTAGGAGAAATATCCTCATAGGGAGACAAGAAATTCCCGTTGTTGCAAAAATTGATACATATTATGCTCAAAGGGATATACTCACTTTTCCTACTTATCCTGCAAAGTCCAAGGCCATTTTTCTGGTGCTGGTATGTGGCACTTTGTTATGCAAGGGATGCTCTCACTGGAGAATGCCGTCTTCCTAGTTATTATTACACTTTTGTTGGCTTTTGATTTCTGGTGATCAAAAGAACTCTGTAGTCCTACTGAGAAGAAGAGATGCTATCTCTCCTGTAGCCAAGACATGATGCATCAGTGGCTTTGAAGACTAGAACCAAAGCTTTATAATGGAAGTTAAGTGAGACACCAAAGAAAGGATCAAAGTTTAGGAGTGATACATGTATGACTGCATAGGATGGGCTACAGCATGCATGGCAGGGAATCACTACAAAGGTAACACCCACAGATGCTTACAGAGTGAATTAGCAGTTCAGAGATGAGAGTGCAGTGAGAAGTGCTTCTGTGGTATCGAGATTTTGTTTTCTTGTCTAAATTTGTGCATTATTACTGGATTTATTTACTGAAAAGATACCAATAGTTTGTAATTAAAAAAAAAAATATTTTTTATTCAAGACCTACCCATGCTTTCTACCTCAAAGCCTCAAACTGTTAAATCAGGTACATTAATTTTCCTTTCACATAGCTAAAAGTAAGATCAGTTAATGTGCTAGCTCTCTTCCCTCCAAATTTTTAAACTAATTTCAGATTTATTTTGATGCACAGCAGCTGCAGTAACTTAAAATTCACGATAAGGGATGAATGATTTGCTATATATACACTCCTAAAGTCTTCAGGTATGTTTGTTCTAGAAGCATATAATAATTAAAGCTTTCCTTAACAAATACTTTAAATATGGTACCTTCAATATTCACATTTTCTGGCTCCTGGCACATCTGTTTCAATATCTGACATTCATGGTGTTGACTGACTCCCCAAAACCTGCAGCTGAGAGGACTTTATGTTTCTCATCTTTTTAAGCAGACGTGAACAAGTTAATCCTCCTCCAAAGCCTCTGATGGTGGAGCAATCAGTTTATGGAGCCACATGTAAGACTAGCTCAAGGTCACAGTAGTATAGTCAGTTTTACAGCCAGGATTAGGAGTCAGGTCTTAATTGAGGTCCGTGCTCCTCTGCTCAGATAGCTATTGCAGGCAGTTCTGTGCAGTTTATGGACAGCAGCTCCTTTGCCTAAAAATGTACTCAGAATTACAGTTAGAGATTAGAAGAAATTATGGGGGTTGTCTGGATTAATTTCTGCAGCAGCCAGCATGTGTACAGACTATGAGTTCATACTCTTATGCTCCTATGTAAAGGAATTCAAACTACATTTTTACCCAGGGAAGAAAACCCAGACAAACCCAAACAGTATCTATTATCCTAATGAAAACCAATTAAAACGTCATTAGCAGTGTTTCCTAGCTGCTCTGCAGACCTGCCATTTATCTATACAGGGCTCAAAAGAAAGAGTTTTACAAATTTAGGACAGCAGATCATGTTTAGAAAAAAGATTTTGCAAAGCTGTTCACATTCAGATCTTCTTTCTAGCCACCTCAGTAGTATAGTAAACATTACTGGAAAAACTAAGAAGGTCAGAACAGCATTAAAAGAGGCAGGAGGGAAAACTGGAATTTTGTTATGTACACCTTCCTGCAAATTCAAACTGCAGCAACCTGTGTTTCAAATCAATTCGGTAACAAAATTCCTGTTGACTTTTAGCAGCAGCAGAATGCACTCATTATGTCTTTTCCACATGAATTTTCTCTGAGCTCAGCAAGGCTACTCAGAATAATCCCAGCTTGCAGGACTCTTTATGTCTTAAACAAAAAGATGCCGTGCTAAAATAGTTTGCACTTTATAGCTTTCACGGTGCATATATTGAACTGACCTTGATGACAAGTCACCAAAAAAAGCATTTTGTGACCTGTTTCTCATCACTAAACTCCATTCGAACATTGCTCCAAACCGAAAATGAATGTTAATTTTAAAAGCTTGAGTTCGTGATTTTACAAAACAAAAATTAATCAAAGAATATGTACTTCTAGTGCTTTTATGTTCCTTCCAGTTTTGGAAATGAGTGCTTTATTTTTCAACTCCAGATGGCACTGTGGCACTTAACACTACCCAACGGGGGGAGAGCTGATGGATTGCAAAAAGCATGCAAGCTCCTGAAAAACAATGGCTTTCTTGTTTTATGGTAAATCAGCTGCTAATAGTTTTCCAGTGCAGATGTCCTATTTTACTTTCAGTTCGGTGAAGACTGGGCTAACAAATGGCAGTTTATATGCCTGAGATAGGACTTGTCATGGAAGAAGAGGCTTGCCCAAGGTCACAAGGGTAGTAGCCCTTGCCTCCACCAGCAAAACCTAATGCAGCACATACTATTGCAGAACGGAGAAGATCTGCAGCTGCACAGCACTTCCTCTGCACAGCGAGTGACTAATTCCATCTCTGTACAACTGGGAATTCCGCTTATTAAAATGTATTTTCAAGGATGGAGTGCAAACCATTGAAGTAATGAAGTTATCAAAACTCATTAACTTTTCTAGGAAAACCCACAGACTTTGCTATATGGATGACATCCTTTGCCATTTTATTATCCTTTAAACTATTACAAAAATGTCTACAATAAATAATATTCTCCCTTCATGTTCATCCTTTGAAAACTTAGCAGTAGGACATTCATATACTTGCTTAACCATACACTCGTGCTCATCTATACCCTATCTTTTCTTACAAGTTAATTTTTCTTGAGATTCTATCCCCTTATTTTTTAGTCTTCTCAACTTTTAGTTTTGTAAGAGTCTGTGAGATGCCCACATTCTCTTTTAACCTTTCGAACTTATACTCTAACTCTCAATTTTGTATAGAGTAATGATACCTAAATACTTGTTACCTGACCTACAGGCCCAGTTAAAATTCTCAGCTCCCGCTGTGCAGCCACCAAACCCTTGTTCAGCTCAAGTGTGAATAACGTCACTGGTCCTTCTGCGCATTTCATCCAACAAAAATTCTGCAATTTGCTCCATAGGCCAAGAAATTTCCCATAGGCCACAATATCCCTTTTGATTCCAAGCAAAACTCAGAGTTTACAGG
>JAAGNO010023644.1:0-16188 GCA_033439905.1 Ceryle rudis | reverse complement strand
TTTGCTCCATAGGCCAAGAAATTTCCCATAGGCCACAATATCCCTTTTGATTCCAAGCAAAACTCAGAGTTTACAGGGGTTCATGTCAAGGCTCTTATATTTTTAACCCAAGCAAATCCTTTCCCATAAGTTAATGAAGCAACTGAAGATACATAAAAAGGGCAGGCTATTTGTCATACATCACCCAGCACAGATGATTATTTCATTACAAAGAGTTTATGAGAGAAGAGGAGCTCAAAAGACAAAAAGGAATAAAAGCAAGAGATGGCAGGACTTAATGGAGCCTGTTCTCTCTGAAGCAATGCACACAAGCACCTGCCCCCGCTCAAAGAGGCCATCCTTCAGTTGCCCCTAGATTTATTAGTGTATTTGTCGTATTAATTCTGGTAAACGTGTAGCCATAAAACTACACAAGGCAGAAAGTCCTACATTACTAGACCATGATGCATCTGAAGACTGAAAACCTGCACAACAGCTGTTTCATTCCACAGCTCTGTAGCTCTTAATTTTCTTCTTCATCCTCAAAATTGTGTAAGGACAGTGGCGGCTCCTGAGAGCCTTACAGAGTGCATAACTGGTATGTTATTAATGTAGGTGACACAATAGATAACCATTTCTTCTTTTGTAATGTGTTCACATCTTTCTGAATAAAACTCAGAAAATAACTTTTTTTTTTTTTAAATACAAAATAAACTTTAAGAAAACTGTCCCCAAACAAAATTTATATACATTGTATTTACAGTTTTGTTGCTGACTAGGTAATATTTACATTACATGTAACATAAAATCTTCCCCTTGCATTAGTCACACTTAAATCTGCTCCCCTCAGCCTTTAGCTTGAAACAAGTGCCAGAGCAGGCAAGGGAGAAATTTCTGGAAAAAAACCCAAACAAAACAAAACCAACCCAAAAAAAGACTAAATCTTTTATGCATAACCATGGCACATATAATTAATTAAAAAAAAATATAATAAAACAAATGTAACAAGAGGAACAAACCAAAGCACTGTTGTTACATCATTATAAAAACAAAATTGGTGGTAGGAAGTATGTGCATTTCCTAAAGAGGGACATACTGAGTGGTTAGAAACTTTCATCAGCTGCAATGCTAAGGTCATACTAAGATGAACGTCATCTGGGTACAAGCCAGATGACACCTACTGTAACAAATAGGGTTTGGATCACCAGGCACCAGCATTTTCCTAGTGCATATTCTTCTATCACACTCTCTGCTGCAGCACAACTTCATTTCCTCTTAAACTGAAGGCAGGAGGTGGAGGAGGAAAATGCAATCAGGCCAGACCAGCAACCCTGAAGCTTTTAAAAAGTGCTCTAGTTTCTAGTGTTCTTTCCCCGGGGAACCTTCTCAACCTGCCGCCTCTGTTGCAACTCTGTGGGCTGGTATTGTGGGAGGAAGAGGAGCACTACTCAAAGCACCTTTAGCAACACAGTAATTTTAAAAAGCTTTTAGGGGCAGAGTATCTCCCCAAATCTAACTGTGTAAAAGTAAAGCATGTTCTAGGTAGCATGCTGCCAAAGCTGCTGCTCAGCCTATTGTACACCTACACTCAATTGCCTGGTCACTGATTCACACCAGTAGCAAGGTGGATCCCTCATACACCTTCACAACTATGTGCTTGCCGGGGCAGCTGCAGTGTAAAACTGTCTCATGTTCTTACAGAGGTTGCAATTTGGTTGGTTATTTTTCCCTTCTCTACATGCTCGAAAGATGTAGCTTGCAATGCAAATGGCATGAGTGGTGTCAGCCTCCGACCTATTAAAACAGAATCAGCAACTTTTGCTTTTCTGACCAAATAACTTAGCATGGCATGGGCAGTTGCATTAAGAAAACATGTCTGATGTCTTCTGTGGTCATAATCTCAACTTACTCTAAAGCTGTTTACAATTAACTTGAAGTTGTTGCAAAATGTTTTTTAATGCATTTTTCAAAATACAAAGAGGAGACTACATCCAAAAAATATGAAGAATGGAAGTAGTACCTATAGACAGTACAGCCTTCCAGAATGGAAGCAGGAGAATTAAACATTGGATGGAATGTAATGGAAACTGGTCTGTACAAAAGAAGTAGGTCTGTGTCCTAATTGGTTCTGTGTTGCAGAAACCAATTCTGCCAGTTCCTTTGTGGGCCATCCAGCCCCCACTTCAACTGCTGGAGAAAAATGTGCAGAACTTCTATAGATGTTTCTTCACTAATTTAGGCCTAAACATGTTTTGTGTGTGTCTTTTGTTTGGTTGGAGGGGTTTTCTTTGTTGCTGTTTTTGTTTGCTTTTAAACAAGTACTACTTTATTGCTGAGCAGCCTAATATTTCACTTTTTGCTTCCACTAAACCTGCTGCCAGATGAGGGCTGGGTGTGGGGGATGTGGCTTAATATTAAACACAGAAGAAGCGGTATCCCAACAACCTTGTATGCTGGGGATCAGAGTCCTTTCACTCTTTCCAGCTTTCAGAACAAAGCAGCAGCATTTATGAGATCACAAAGTTTCAAGCCAGTTAAAACTATAGTTCCTAGGGATTACTCTAGAATTAGATATTTTATTGTTTTGGAATGTTATATAAACATTCCAGAGAATGCAACTTAGTTTCCCACTGTAGTTTGTAATACTTGCCTTTTCTCTAATAAACTCTTTGTACATGTTCACTTCTCTCTGAAAATCTGTTTTTGCAGAAATATAAAATCTGGCTTTTACATTTTTCCACTGACTCCCTTCCTCTTAAGGGAACAATTCATCCTCTGCTTTCTGCCAAAATGCAGTGATTGGTAGCAGTGCTACATTTGTTTAGTGTACCCTTTTTGTTGCAGCCGTAGCTTTGCAGCGAGATTTATAAAGCTATTAGGATAGTGACGCATTCGTATTTTTTAATGGGAAAATAAACAAGCTAAGGATTAAGTTTTATGGCTGACCACATTAAACAGCCAAACTTCTGAAGCTTCTCATTTTAGCTCAACCTAAGAATGCCTACACTCACCACTAACGCAAGTTTTTGTTATCTATCACCTTCCTTATCACTATGTCTTTCGAGCCTCCTGGCAGAGACCATTCTTAGAAAATGATCGTCGCATTGTTGGTGTTTCTTCAGATCTGGGCTAACATTTCAAACATCCCATCCCATTTTCTGGAACAAGTAGACCACACCATTTTCCAAAATTAATCCCGAGAAGATGGCCAACCAAGGAAGCATTCGGTTCAAGTTCAGTGTAACTGTGAAAGAAAAGAGAACAAATTTACCACTTAAGAAGATCACAGAAACCATGTGACAATTCATATTAATTTGTATAAGAAATCACACAAATCTGTTAAAAGTCTCCGTTCCAAAGCCATGCATAAAATTAACATGAAATTTTCATTTTCAAGATAGACAAAGAATCCTGGTTTATGTTTCAGCTATCCATGAGGAGGTGTCTCAGATCCTAACTGATGGATCTGATGGATGTAATACAGCATAAACAAAGAGGTGATGGGGAGATAAGAGGTGCTTTCTCTTTAACAAAGCATTTTGTTTCATTCACTTTCTATTAAAGTCTAAATAACACAGTTTTAAGCTAGAGCTCTTTCAGTTACATATCTGATACCAATTAAAAACATTTAACAATAGTAATTACTTCTGTAACAGCTGCATCTCTCACACACATTCTAATATAGTAATAAAAAAAGCAAAAACGTACCTCTGATTGCCTGAGAGTTCGATATCAAGACAAACACTTTTATAAAGGCAAGGCACAAAGGCGTGTAGTCATGTTCCCAAATAACAGCTGGAATTATCAAAAGCTTTCCATAGCTGGACAACAGCAGTGCTTTGAGAAGTAAAACGAAGTCAGACTTTGTTTTCAGCATCTCAGGTCTCATCCACCGTAACGTAATAAAAATGCCAACCAAAAATGAAGTTTGTTCTAACAGAAAATAAGAGGAGTTGGAAAGAGAATGAGGTGCCAAAATCAAGTAATTTTTTGGATAAATTTCAGTGAAATCACATGCCCAAAATGCAACTGAGGCACTGCTGATTAAAAGACATACGCAAATGTGAACATGGTCTCCATCCCCTATGTTCATTTTAATAGGCAAATATTACTGTTACTTACTTAAACTAATTCAGTTTCATGACATGCTAAATAATTCTACCATAGGATTGTCATACTTGTAACTTCTGACACCACAGAGCACAGGAAGTTTATCATAAGAACTTCTTTCCCTTTTTACAAAAGGAGAAGGTTTTTTTTTTTCAACTGTGTCAGACTGTGAAACAAAATCAATACCTGTCTTCTTTTAAAGGTCACCAGCAATGAACCCTTTCCATCCAGCATGAGAAAGAACACTAAAGTGACAATATTATTTTGCTATTAAGACTTTTTGTTGACACTGCATCCCTGTGTAACACTGGAATTAGTGCAGACGTCTAAGCAACTCTCACAGTAACAGATGAATTACTACTGAAAAATGAGTTCAAATATTTTTACCAACATGTATGAAAACCTGCTTAGAGCAACATTAGACAATAAATGACTGAAGTTAAACTCTAAATATCTAAGGGAAAATGCTAATTTAGTCTGTGAACTTGATTTAAACTCTATCACCAGGAACAATATGAGCATAAGCATTAACCAAAATAAACTAAAAACCTTCCCTTGCTTTCAAATATAGTCTTCGAGCACAGAGTTATTTACTCTTTGCCAGTGACAACACTGCTCTGTATTTTTATGTATTCATTTTAAAAAACCCAACCATACAGATACAACTTTTCACCTTTATTATTTACTTCTGTAAGGATCATCCTTTATGCTGTGTCACCTTAATGAACAATAAACCCTGAAGTTAACGTGAAATATGGAATAAAGCTGATCATTAAATCGGTCTTCAAACTACTTAAATGGATTCAGGTGAAGATTTCTGAATGTTGCCACTTTTCAGTGTTTTGGTATCTAATGATCACGTCAGTCGGAACTGCAGTTGGGATCAAAATGTGCATTTGCATTAAATGAAGACAAATTAGAGAGCTATATATATGCTATGTATAATTGTTTAACCACAATGGTTGGACATTACATCCATTCTGTATTAGTTTTTGCAATATGAGCTTGTTGAAAGACTTGTTGAAAGTTATTGCATACTCTACAAGAGTAGATTGTGACATGAACTAATCATTGATCTTACCTAAAGAAGCTATACCAAACATTCTATAAAAATCCCATTCCTTGGCATATCTGATTAAGTCATCAGGATCTGTATTTTGGCTCGAATCCTGTAGCTGCAACCACCTGAGATAAGCTTCACAGAGCAGACAAAATATGCAGAGCTTCCCATGAATCTGATAAATGAAAGAATAATAAAAGCATTAGTATTAAATCAGCATAAATTAAAGCAGTAATATGAAATTTGTATTTAAAATACATTTCAACATCTCTACACAATCAATCTCTGTAGGTTTATTACTTTTGTTTAGAAATATAAGCAAATTACTTCTGTTGAACCACTAGCTTAGCATATCAACCTTTTAACATCAATTAACACGATAGGCAGATTAGAGGGTGTAGAAAACTGCATAAACAGTTCCATACAGAAGAAAGAATATAACCGCAGTTTCTAAAGCCTGCTCTATACTTTAAAAAAAAATAATTGCGAAGGCTGTTTCGGTTAGGAATATAAAACCAAAATTGTGCCATAGCTAGTAGAATCATACTATGAAAATTTCAATTTAAGGGCAACTACCTCCATTCACTGAACTGCTTTAAATAGCCTCGTTTCTCTTTTTCCCGTCAGACAGGGTCCGTTAGAAGAAACTGGTAGTATTAGCACAGTTAAACCAAAAACATTTCTTAGTTCAGATAAGGCTGAGGTATCAAAACTAAATGGAGCATTATAACCGAACAAAACATAAAAATATCCTCTGAAGTGACCACAAAAGTGATGTCATGAGTGCCCACAGTAAGCACATTTCCACATTAAACAGTCTATAAGCCAGTGTATATATGGAGTGACTTCTGACGCTGTACAGATTTACATAAACCAATAAAATTTCTCTGTGTGCATTCTGCTTTTTCCATTAGGAACTAGTTATGCCAACTGCACGTACATGCACAGGCTAAGCCAGTTTAAAATTAAATTCAATTTATTTGAATAGATAAAATTTTATTTGAAGAGATGAAAGCCTCATGGAAAACTTCATTGCCAGTCTCCAGAAGCACTGAATTAATTAATCTGTTGTCAGATTTATGCTTGAAAGATGAGGCAAGTATATTTATTTACAATGCTTAACACTGGACTGCCCAAGAGGTATCAACATCAGTATCTTTCTTAGTAACAGCTGGAGCTTGAGATTTCATGTGTTCTATTCTTGATATAACTCGTTCAGCTTGCTGGAACCTGTGGAAGGGCATAAGAACAGTATCTAAAATTTTACAACTATTACAATCAACTTACCAAATCTAAGTATATGTTTAACTAAAAAAAAAAGTCACAGAGTAGGGAGATAGCAACTTACATTTATTTTTGTATTGAAAAGAATGTGTCTGTATGCTTGTGCTTTACATAAGATAGCATTTATCAAGATGATAACAGGATCATATTCAATATATTTATCCACAGGTTTCTGGCAGGATTTCTGAAAGTCACAAAATAACAAGAATTAGGAAATAATAAAAAAATAAAAGAAAAAGAAAAGAGTTTATGAAATGTTCTTCTAACCTTAGCACAACTGCGTAAATCCAAACTAACTGTTCAATTCTTACTAGTCTTTCCTTAATATAGTCTTCATTTTCAATATGTTTTTAATCCATCAAAAAAATTTGCTTCCCCTCTCTCTTGACACTGCAGCTGACAGGCTTCCTTTATGAAGCAGACATTATAGATTTTTACAGGCTTCAGAATAACACAGATAATAAACTATGCAAGGATGTACTTGGCTATCATTTTGTGCCCTACCGATGCAAAAAACCAAACTACTTTCCCGAGACACAAGAAATGCACTGGTATCGTGTTAAAGGTTAATTCAGTATCTTGTTAAAGGTTAACTGATCACAGCTTGTCTATTGGGTATTTTGGGTGGGGGTTTTTGTTTGTTTGTTTTGGGTTTTTTTTTTTTAGAAAAATAATTTCTTTTATCAATTCCTACTTTTCAGAGATGCTTTGTCCTCCTATCTTACCTTCTTCTTCCTTTCCAGAAGAGAGTAAATGTTTTTTGTTGTTGCACTGTTCTTCCATACTGGTAAATTATCTCAATTTCTACTGATTTTCCATTGTTGAAAAATCACCAATATATTCAGAATTCTGATAATGTAGTTTTCACATACAGATATAGCCAAAGAGTCAGAAGTTACTACTTATCAGTGGTAAGACACTAGACCATTACCTCTCCAATAGATCTGCTGGTTCCCACTGTACCTACTAGAGCGGTTCCTTCACCCAGATCCCTGGGAACTGCTTGTCATGAACCTCCTTCAGCTTTATTGACTTACCTGCCTGGGTGATCACTCCCTGAGCTAAATGAGAAGGGCTAACAAAAAGCTATTATACTAAACATGAACAGGACGGTTTAATAACACTCTTACAAAAGGCTCATCTAGCTGACCTGAGAGGGAAATAAGGAGGAGGAGCAGCAGCTGATCACAGCAACCACTTCAGATCAAACAAGGCACTTGCAGAAGGGTGCTCCTCTACAGATCAGCTTTCTCCTGGCTGTGGATTGATCCTCCAGGTCAGCTACTGGTTTCCTCCAACCTATCCTCAGCTAATCCAGCTCCCCTGGGCTGCCCAATTAGCTGCCATGCTCAGAGTAGGACAGTCACAGAAACAATCTTGAATTTCCATTTTAAAAAGTGCACGGCTGTGCATTGCCAGAAGAGGAAATATATGCACACAGCTTTCTGAAATGCTGTGACAGTTGAAAAACCAGCATTAGACAACACACACCTACAAACTCCCCAGAAAGAACAAAAACGTTTGGTTTTTTTTTATTTTTATAGGTATTCCTTGTGTCCAAAGTTAACTTTGCCTTGCTATTTATCAGAATTATTACAGGAGAATGTGAGAATGCAAAATTTCACTAGCAAATTGATTCAAAAGTCCAACATCCATATCAAGAAAAACATCCGAGAGAATTGCATAAATTGAGTATAATGTCTATGGAATGTTGGTGCTACTAAACAGTGTTTTTTGGTCCATTTCAAGAAAACACCCAACAAAATCATTTGGATTAGGAAAGAAAATACTGTGTATGACAGTACACAAGTTAGAGGTAATGAATTAAAAAATGGACTCAACCCACAGTTAACTAATAGTTTGACAAGCTTAAAACTAACGTGAGCAAGATGGCTGAGGGGACATAGTTAACAGAAAGCCACAGCTACAGGATTTAAGAGTGAAACAGAAATGGCAATTGTAATTAAAAGCAGCATTTTGCTTCATTTCTTTCTGAAGGAAAGTCATGAACAGGTATTCCTATAGGTGGTAATTTACATATGTCAAATCTTGGGGTTGATGTAGCACAGGAAAACTGCAATTTTCTTTATAGGCTTATTCACAAAAGCACTAGACAAGCACATATAAAAGAAGATTATTCTCGAACACAGTATATGTCATAAAGGTTAGATGAAGGATATCCTGCATACCTCAGGGTTTACTATACTCTCAAATTTTCCTACAGCAGAACACTTTTTGACCAGGGTCAATAATCAGAGAAGAGTAAAGAATGATCTTTTAAAGTGGATGGTCCCAACCAAACACTGATCACAAACCTTGCAGTTAAGTGGTACTGAAAAACTGTCATTAACAGTTGACATGAATTTTAGACAATTCAAATATATCAGACCAAATCTCTGGGCAAAACCAACAGTACAGAAATGCTACTGAAGATAGGGAAGGAGACTGCTACAAATGAATACACTAATAGTGGTGTTACCCATAAGAATGGGTCTTTCTGCTCCACAGCTTCTGCTTGCCACAGCCAAATCTTTTGCAGTTGTGATAATGATGTTTACTTCAATATTTCAGCATACCACCACCAAACATTTAAGAATCCTATTTATCTTCTGTTACTTCAACAGGAAAAGAAAATCTGCTGTATCACAGAAGAGCAGACATCTTCAACAACTTTTCAGACACCAACACACTTTTATGTATGTCTGTCTGTCTTCTAGAGCTAGAGGAGAGCCCTATTCTTAATATACTTTCTTTCTATTTGAGTCTCAGCTGTCTGAAGGGAAAGTCCCCTGTGGTTATCCTGCCAGTGACCCTGACAGGGAAAGTTCATTCAGGGACTTCCAAGACCTACAAACCACTTTACTGCAAAACTTGTGTGTGCACTGCCATAGACCAACTGGACAAAACAAGGATGACACTTGATATACCATGAGAACATTACAGAATTAATAGACCCTCTAGGATTAAATTTTCTCTGTACCTGTTTTTTGGGGGGGGGGGGGGGTTGGTTGGTTTGTTGGTTTTTTGTTTGTTTGTTTTGTTGTTGTTTTTTTTGGCTGCCCTACTAAAACATCTTGAACTAACCTTAAATGTTCAGGGAGGGAACGTGTGACTAGAGCCTGACTTCAGCAAAATCAATGTAATCAAGGGTTAATGCAGCTGAAGTACACATAGGTTTAACTAGATAGCTTTATCTAGTTCAAGTGATGTAACCTTATGGACATCAATAATCACTAACACTTTCAGAGAAGATCAGGATGAGCAGCTCAGCCATGGAGAACTGCTTGCACACTTAAGATTTTAGTCAGGCAGTTTAGAGTGAACTACAATAGTGGTGCTCATCTCTCATTCCCAATAGCAGTTATGCAGAGCTGTAGTCAAGAGCCTGTTCAGTATGACTGAAGACGGCACATCTTTAACAAACCTGAGCTTTTCCAACCTTCTTTGAGTTTTCTCAAAGAGATGCCTTACCAGTTCTAAAATGATACAATGTAGTAACTGGATTTCTCTGTATTTAACCTGCTTTTAATTTCTTCTTTAAATGTGTAACTGACATCAGAAACAGGAAAAAAGCAATATCTTTCCTTGAAAAAAAAAAAATAAATCCAGGCATTACTTTCATTAAAAAGTACTTTCAAATTATATTGCAGAAAAGTCAAGTCTGACACCACAAATTCTGTTTATTCATCTTCTTCTAGGTTGGTAAATTTAAGGAACTGACACACAGAAATCCAATAAATACTGTGCTCCCCTAAGAAAGGGTGCTGAATGTATTTCAATATTCTAATAAACTTAAATAATTATAGTTTAGAAATTGTATGACTAATTGCATATTTAGAAATACTTGACAATGCTTGTCTGTCACTTCAAAAAAAAAAAGCTTCTGTTTTCATAACTTAGAAATTTGCTTAGATATCTTAAAAAAACCAAACTACCCCCACAAAAAAAAAAAAAAAAGGAAGCTTTAAGAAAGAAAAGAAATCTTTAAAAGCCAGCATAACCATGTTCTTCGTAGTGTAGCAGATCAGATCTTTTCTGATCAAAGCAAAATAGTTAAGCGAAGTAACATGTTTTAACATCTCAGTCATATTAAATAAGACAAAAGAATCATTTAAATGTTAATTCTGACTGCATGTTTATCAGCCTTTTATAAAACACTACTCAAAAGACAAACCTCTTTGTTCATCAGAGGTACCCGACCGTGAACACAGTTCACAAATATATGCCAAAAACAATACAGTGTACAAATATTTGAGGAAATACCTACTGTCACTGAAGGACAAAGTTCCTAAAATATATGAACATAACTTTGAGAGTGCTCTCTCCAACACTAACACACAGCTGAATTTTTAAGTAAAAGTATTTTGGGGTAGGGATGGTAGAAGGGAAAAATGTTCTTGAAGTGAACACAACATGCAAACATGGAACACAACAGAAAATAAAAATATACATTGAATAACCAACCTTCATCCTGAACTAAAATTACCATGAAAACCACACCAAGAATACATTTATGTATCTCTGGACATTAGAAACACCACTGAAAAGGTGTCATTTTTAGTATTCTTTTTTCCAGGGCTTGTGAGTTTGGCAAAATTAAGCTACATTTTTTTTTTTCTGGACAACACAGACAGCAAATTTTAACAACACTTCAACAAATGAACAAATGTCCATTTACATAGGTTTATAGGGCAAACTAACATGGATCCATCATCTTGCAAAAATACCCTCACTCCCACTTGCACCTTTAAACAATAAAATGTAATTAGCTGTGCTGCTTTAAGGAATGGGTTCTTTATTAGGGATGCAGCTAAGTGTCATAATAAGCTGAAAACCAAAATAGCCCAATTTCAGATGCATTCCATTTCAGAAAATCCAAATAAAAAATATTGGTTTATTATTTTCCCTATGTGATACATATCCCAGTAGCGAGTTGATCTGTAGGTTGAGTTTTGTAAATAAGAAAAATAACATACTTTATTTCCCAGGATGATCTTTGTACTCTTGACAGATTCTTTACCTTACCGCATAAATGCTTGGCATTCAAAGCATTTACGGTCTCTCTGCCTTCCTGCAATAAAAGAGCTTTTCAATTATTTTTTAATTGCAGGAAAGCTAAATGAAGTGTGCACTGCTCAGGCAATTTAGCTTTCTTATTACAAAACACAAGGGGGATCCTGACTGAGCTCTATGTATTGCATCGAATAATTTCTTTCCCTTTGTTAGGGTCTGGAATGTTTAATGTTTACACTTTCTTTAAATCCAACATTTATGTAATTTAAAACCAAATTTAAAAAAAAACAAAAAAACAAAAAAACCAAAACCAAAAAACCAACCAAAACGCAGCATGTTTTTCCTTTATTTTTCAATAAGTCAGGTTTGCTAATTTTCTTTTGTATTCATTGCACTTTGACTGCAGAATTTATTCCAGGTTAGCCAAACTTTTGGGTTTTTTTTTCCCCCTATAGCATTAATATTATAGTGGCAATGTTACCCAAACAGTATTTTTTGTAACTGTTGTTAGCGGTTGGCTCATAACATATGCAGTGAAGATTTGCTGTATTATTTACAGATCATGTAAGTTTTAAGGATCTCAAAATAATGAACAAAAATCTTCTCTATAAACAACTACTTAGGCTTACTTTCACCATCACTTCTGATTCTGGATAGGGAAAACATCAGCACATTCACAGCACAGGAGTAGAACCAGACCCATGAGCTGCAAAGCGACCACCCAAAGTCCCCTCTGTTGGAGGCAATCCTAACACACCTGCACCGTCACCCCCTCCACTCCACCGCCCCCCAGTTACCATGCTGAAGAAAAAGTGTATTGAACAGGTCTCCCTGAACAGAAGAGTTTCCTCAGAATTTTATTATCTGCTTTGTAGTACCTTTAAGTTCTTTTTAAGGAGCAGTAGTCCACCTGTCTCTTGTAATGGCACTTCCACAGTGAAATACACATAGGATAAGAAAAAGGTTCATCCAGTAAACGTGAATCTCAAGCAAGAAGGAATGTGCAATACCAGAGAACTAGCTAGGGTAGGCTTCTGCTGAAACTGGCTTTAATTCAACAAATCAGATTACAAAAAAAAAAAAAAAAAAGTTATAGAACTTGAAGAATTTGCAGCAGTTAGCCACCTTGCTGAGCTCTTAACAGAAGACATGACCTTTTCGTCCCAAGTTTCATGGTACTGTGTGTACTTCTGTGTTTGATAGAAGGTTTCTTTAGTTTCTTTAATATCTGTTGCAAGTTTATTTCCAGAGTGGAGAGTAACACTTGTAAGGTCTTTAATTCTTACCCATGTTAGAATTACAATATGGAGTTCAAAGAAAGTTTTAATTATCTTAAGAACAATAACAGGAACTAAACTGAAGCAGCAGGATATTGGGCTGAACTTCCAAAGCTGTACTTCAGTATTGTGGCTGGAAATAGATGTTCCCTAATAGAAGTTTTAGTATATGCCTCTGGAAAAAAAAAAATCCATTCTTCTCTTCAACAGATAACAATACAGAATGATGGTATTTGGCTTAGGCATTCAAATTTAAAACTTCCACCTGAAATCATGTCCATATCAGTTTAAACACATCCTAAAAATAAATGTAGGATTAAACAGAAGATACTGTTGGGACAACTTAGTGTCTTCCACCTACAGGTGATGTTCCAAAAGGTGCTGAATGACAGGAACACCATGAGAAGGGCAGACCTTTTAGATGCAGATTTATTAATTTCTCAAGGATAACTTGAAACTAGGACTGGGGCAAGTTTGTAGGTCAGTATACAACAGTGATGATCTTGGCAAAGTTCTGCTGGTTCCTAATTTTCTGGGGCTTTGTATGTTACATATTGTATGGAACAAATGTTGGGTTGTTGTGGTTTTTTGGTTTTTTTTTCCTTAATGTGCAAGTATTTTCACATACTACTTCAAAATGGGAACGAAACACGAGTATCCCAAAGCTTTTTAACAAAAAAGTTATCTAGACTATGTCCATTAGCCACTGAGTATCACCATACAATCTTTCTATGTACTTTTCACTTTTTCTCTCAAGCTACAATGGAGTAGCAGTACTGAATGGCCTAATTCCACAGAGACGGATGAAAACTGTTCTCAGGCTGGGTGATCATACCTTCTCATCTCACCTCAGACCTCCAATTTTTCTTAAACACCTTCAGCTTTTTCTAAGTTTTTTGAGGCTTATACTCTTAAGTTTTAAAAATACCCGATATAAATGATGTTTCAAACTGGTAAAGTGGAATCTTCATACTTTCTGAAGTGCAGAAGACTTCTAAGCTATCATTATTTTCAAATTAAGCCATTTCATAACACTGGCAAACTCATTATAACACAGCTTGTGAAAGTTTGTGATGGGTATCAAATGACATTCTTGTACTTGACAATGTTTTGTTCTTAGCAGTGTGATGCTGACCAACTTTTCAGGTCTCTGGCCAGAGCGCAGCACTGCCTGCATGGAACAGACTGCCTGCAGAGCATTACTGCAGTGATAAAACTATCCTTCCAAATTAAAAAGTACAACAAGAATTGCCCTATTAGAAGCCATGAGGTCTTGGCAGCTGAAGACAACAGCAGCGCTTTCTGGCAATACACAGATAAAGCTGAATTCAGATCAGCTCAACTGAAGGAATCTTTTGATCTTGGCAATCTTCTAACATTATAATCCTTGAGCTAATGTGAAAGTTTCTTAGTAATGTGCTTCATATTGCTTGTTCCTTCATGTGGACCACTCCTACCCTCAGCACTTCCTGAGTGGCCAGAAATGGAGAGAAAGGCATAGAGATGATACGACGCATCACACAGAAGCAACTAGGACTAAGACTGAAACCGAACCATGATAACCCTCAACATAGACAGTGAAAACAGACTGGCAGGAGTAAGTGGAAAATGGTGCCCATCTGGAGCTGGATGAAGAAAAGTGGATAGAATTTCCATTTCCTAGGAACATGTGATTATCTGCTCTTGCTTTTACTCTGTCCTTTACTCTTTTTGTAAGAGTTTGGCATTTGTGATGAACGTAGTGACTAGGACTTAGGTCTTTGTTTCTACATGGGATGCCTTAGCTCTGGAAGACCAGGCTCTTAAGTCCTCAAATGGTTAAATGCTAAGAGGAATGAGTGCCATCTACTGGCTTCCAGATTGCTTCAGAGATTATCATAGTCAAATTAATAACCCTAATTGATGAGCTGGGTTTACAAGGTGTGCTAAATCCTATGTGATATGGTTGCAGGCATAAGCTTTATAATTGCCATTTTGTAACCAGTTTATCACTAATTTCAAAGACAAGTTTGAAGCTCCACATGAAACAGCTCTGAAAAAAAACACAGTTACATTTTTGTCATATACCACTGACAAATTTTGACTACATGATGTGACTACCAATGAGTTGATGTAGTTCATATCCACTGCTAATCATAATACATTACACTAACACACAAAGAAAACCCCTAAAAATCAATTTTTCCTTGCAGTATGCATGTCTAAAGCCAGCAAAAATCAATCTCTATTACTTCGTTTGTTTTTAACCTAAGAAAACTGCTGATCTCTCCAGTTTTTGAAATGTCTTCAGAGGTTTCTGGGTACATTTTCATCTGGTTTATGAACTACAACCACAAGCCATTTTAACTGACTGCTGGGCCAGGGAAAGAGAAGGACAGAAATCAGCTCTTTCTACTATCATCAGTAATTTGTACATATCTTGTTTCCACAGCCTCTAGTTGATAACAGAAGCAGAGATCTAACACGCACATCTTTCAGCTTGAGCTAACCACTGTTTCCCCAAATATAAACTGGCCACAGACCATTATGGTCTGGTTACCTATAATCTCTAGTTTTGATCTAAGAAATGCTTGAATGATTCAAAAATACAAAGTCTTAAAGGAATTAATCACTGGTCAACTGTTACATTTATAGCTTCACCTTTAGCAAAATAACCCATCTGCTATCAGCATTCTCAAAATGCCAAGGGCTACAAAACCAGGGGGAAAAACCCCACGGGAAATTTGATGATACACAATTAATTCCTTGCAAAAACACAAAATATCCAACAATCAGTTCAAGCACAATTTCCCAATTTTATAAGAGGCAGACAGGATGTTGTGAAACACAATCAGAGATAAAATCAAAGGCTTCATCAAGATGTATTTGCAGATCATTCCATTCCAAAACTCTTTTATTTTTCCTTCACACTGAAATACACAGTGCTAAGTGATCCATTTTTTTTTTTGTTACATGCTACCAAGTGTGCAAAAGCTAACCACAAGGCAAAACGAATTGTTGGAGACAAGTCTACATAAACCCTATCAAAAACTGAAATCAATAATTTAGAAATAGTTAAAAACACTGCTTAGAAAGGATTTTTATTTTTTTTTCTGCACCTGTAAACAGAAAACATAGAAGATGGTAGAAAAGAATACGGTTATTTTTTACATTATGAAAACACTACGTCAAAAGATTATCTCTGTGAGAGCTTGGCGGGAAGGAGAGTAGTAAACAGCCTAGAGCATGCTGGTACCATTTTGGAAAGCACAACCACCGTAGCTGGATAAGCAATACAGAAGCCCTCACGTGTACATTAAATCAATAATCACCAGTCAAAACCTGACATTTACGTCCAGCTGTTTCCCAGCTGCACAGTAGTTGCCTAACCCCGGAGTCACGCTCAGATCTGCCTGTCAGCGAGTAAAAGACAACGACGGACAGCGACAGCCCCGCCGCAGCGCCCAGTACGATACGCGGGGCACA
>JAAGNO010023642.1:20008-88079 GCA_033439905.1 Ceryle rudis | reverse complement strand
ATATGTGAAGAAGGATAATGCTCTGATAATGTTCTGAACTTCCTACAGTTTATATTGATTCTTTCTCCAATCACTTCCAGTTCCTGACAGTGCCAGTGTGCTGGTGATACAGTGAATTTTTGTTTAAACTGAAATAGTAATGTTATAGTAGAGATTTTATTTTATTATTTCTTCCTAAGTTTCCACCAGTTTTTAAACTCTAATATAAAAATTAATATATGTAATAAGACATTGTAGATGGCAAGACAAGTAGCTGAGGCCGATGAGAAAAGTAGATATATCCTGTTTATGTCTTTGGTACTCAATTTTTACCAGAGAATCTGCAATTCATTTTTTTTTGCAAAGTCCGCATACATTTTAGGGGGCTGGGGTCAGGGCTAAGGTGTTGAGTTTGGTGTTTTGGCATAAAATACTTGCCACCAGAATCTGATTTTTTTTTTTCTTTCTATAACATCGCCTAGTTTTCCTCTAATTTATTTCCCATATTCATAAAGAAAATTAGAATTACTTTGTTCTCTTTACATTAATATTTTCTGGAAGGTCACTATAATTACCCTCCCTTGATTTGTAACACCAATAACTTTGTCATCTGTCTTACAGTTTTCCACCTATTTGAAACAAGTATTAGTGATAGTGTTTTTAACAGAGATAGACATTTTCACAGAGTCAGAGCAAACTGGCCTCCCCACACCAGGGCCCCATCAGCAGCTTGCTCACTGGCTAGCACGTCTCTGGTGAACATGCTAGCGAATTGAAAAGGCCACAAAATTTACCTTTAAATGGTAAAAAACCTTCTCATACATTCAGCTCAGACCAGTTTATGTGCTTGACCCAGTCTTCTGTTAATCTATGAAGGGGAGTTTTCTGGCTGTGGACCTTTTGTGAAGGCTGCCTGATATATTCAGGAGTTTGAATGCTGACACAAGGTGAGGTTTTTGCTATCCTATTAGCATGTCTGTCCTTTAATAACTTATTTTACTTCTCAAATGAATCTCAAGTTCAGTACAGGTCACATCTTGTTTAATACACACTGAAACCAGAATAAATTAATACAGATACTTCTTACTCTAGTCTAGACTAAAATTAATATCTCCTGCTTTTAAGATATGGTCATCAGTATTTTGATATGATATTGTTCCAGACCATTTAATCTGTATAGTTCTTTCAGAAAATAATATTTCTAAATGCTTAACAAAACATTCCTGGAACAAGAAGTCATTTTGCATTTCACCCTTCCAGCATCAGAAATCAACTGTGCTTGTTGCATGTGGGGTTTATTTTGTTTGGCTTATTGTTTCCCTTAGTTTAGAGATCAAAAAGTGAATCTGTACTGTAAATATAAGCCCTTCATGTGTCAAAAGGAAGAAAAGGTGAGAGGATGGGGAATATTTAATCATATATGGATTCTATCTAACAGCTTTATTAGCAGTGTGCTTCAGATGTTTTGCATTAAAATTTAATATAAAGAAAGCTGAATGAGTGCCAAAATCAACTGCATTGTTGGATGAATGGTATCACTGTGCCCAGCTTGTGATTTATTCTCACATAAAATTGCTTGCCTGCAATTAAAGGTTCATTATCCTACCCTAAGACATAAGTAAACTCTGATCATAAGGATTTAAATTATATGGTTTGTATAAATTCTGTGATCAATTTTTATTCTCCTAATTTTATGCTTCTAACATCCATTTCATAGTCATATTAATATTGATAATTGCCACAGGCATGCATTTAATGCTCTATTTTTGTCCCATCCCAGTACCAGCCTCAACTTACATACAGCCTGAATGTCTTCCACAATCTGCTCCACCATTTTCTTATTGCATGTTTTTGATTTGTTACTACCATCTCTCTTCCTTTGTCCACCAATTCATTCTACTCTCCCACTTGTCCTGTAGCTAACATATATTTTTACAGAGAAAACTCAAAGTGGACTGGAAGGACTAAGTAAGGAAATAAGAGGGACCTAAGAGACTCCTGAAAAAAAAAAAAAAAAAAAAGACACACTGATTTTCCCAGTGCAGTGGTGATGACATAGGTGTTGGTACACATTGGCTCAGAGCACTGCAACAATTTCTTATCTGCCTCTGCTGTATTACCACACATCAGTAAGCTAAAAAATTTTTCCTCTTTCTAAAAATTTCATTTGGGATCTGACTGAAGGTGAAATGTCCTGAGATGTTTGAGCAAAAGAAAGGGGTAGATTTTTATGTGGACTAACTGTAAAGAAGCTATGCTTTCCCAAAAAATAATTAAAGTGACAAAAAACTTAAACTTTTCCCAATTACTTATTTTTCTGTAAATTTGTGGTTTAGAGTAAGAAATGGACACAAAAGCAAACCTAGAAATACTACTTAATCAGCCGAGCAAAGTGGAATAGATATTTAACCAATTAAGAAATCAAAAGGCAGAAAATGCCAAAGGTTGCAAGCATAACCTTAATTCAATGAATCTTTATTTTGACCATAATTATTGGTCATTCGGTCCAAATAAATGATGGTGTTCCCTACCCCATGTTTATTGAGCTAACTGCACAGCTCAAGCAGAAGCCACATGGGACAACTGTTCAGAGATGGTCCTGTTCCATTGCACTGCCTGGAGCAGTAACCCAGCTTTATCCATGGGACGAGTTAACATTCCATGTACTAATATGCCAGTCTTTTACAGAAGCAACAGAATATAGGACTTTATGGGATTTTATATCTATATAAAGAAAATATAAAATTTAATATAGAACATAGGAATCACCTACTCTTTGTTAACTTTTAACCATCACAATGTGATTAGTAGGGATTGTTGCAACATTTACACATGCAGGTGCAACCCTTGTTAAAAATATGCTTCAGGTGTGGAGGGCTCACTCCACAAATCTCAGCATTTGTTTGATGTAGTTTTCTGTAAGCAGCATGTATTCATACTGACGAAAAACACTTGTTTCCTCTAGATTATATATCCATGAGAGAGGACATCACGCCGAGATGTTGTGGAGTCCCCTTCTCTGGAGACTCAAAACCTGCCTGGATGTGTTCCTGTGCAACCTTACACAGGCAAGCCTGCTTCAGAAGGAAGGTTGGACTAGATGATCTCCAGAGGTCCCTTCAACCCTTACCATTCTGTGATTCTGTGCAATAAACAGCAGTAACAGAGTGTATATTGCCTGTCTTCCCAAAGTGCATTTCACCTATGTGACAGACAATGTTTTAATTGCCAGCTCAAGAGCTAAGAAGTCAACAAGTGCCAAAATTAGTATTTCCATGTGTCCTTTAATCTGCTGTTCTGCATATTCTCAGGTATGTAATAGTATGCATTATTTAATTAAATGAGCGCACTCATTTGTCCTCAGGGAAAGTGTACATTTGCAAGTAATGAATGCAAAATACTTAGTTCTTATGCAGAATCCAATTAAATTCTGAATGCAGTTTGTCAGTTTAGCTGTTTGGGGTTTTTTTAAGTTGGCCTAATTAATTATGGTAGTAGTACTACTTTGCTCTAACTCTGATATTAAAAGCAACAAGCTCTTCATGAAAAATAAAATAAAAAAAAACCCTTATTTTTATTATTCTCCTTGGGAAATGTAGGTGGTTTGTACTAGATCACACCTGGATATTTGTGAGTCTTGGTTAATTTGTCTTGTCAGTGGCCTTGAGGGGAAAAGGGGATTATGTTTTTACATTATCTAGGCAAGAATTAAGCAACCATGTTCGTCTTTTTCTTATGAGCACTTCACTTAACCCCAGTGAAACTACTCATCTGAATCAAAGCAACGTGATTAAGCTTTCTGATCACTAACTAGTTTGTGTGATGTCAAAATGGATGTCCTTGTAGTCTGTATATTAAACATTCAGATAATGACAGAATTTTGATCTGAGGATCATTCTTCTAATTTAAATGACTGACAACTCATAAAATGCAAAGATTTCTTCTGATCCAGCCATTCATCCAATTCAAAAAGACATTTGTCTGTTACCTCATTTGTGAATTTTAACACTTTGACCCAAGGCATGTCCTTTGATTACACTTGTACAGCACCTAACACACAGGGTTGTAACCTCAAGGCACTCAGTGACAGTAGACAACATTAATCATAGAAAGATAAAATTGAATTGCAATTGAACTAATTGGAGCAGTAAGACCTGGGACAGGGTTACAGAAGAATTCACTAAACCCTGAAAATTCAAAACTAAACTGAGACTTTGTCCTTTAAGCATCAGATATAACAAGTTCTTTCAACAGACCTTACATAACCTGCAGCAGATGCTGTAATATATAAACAAATACCATTGAGCTAGGAGGAAAGAAGAGTTGATGTCTTAACTGTGAATGTTTTTACTTTTGTGCATTTGGTTTTACTCCTAAAAAAAGAATTATCTTTTTGGTGGTGGCTGGTGGGAAAGCAGAACTTTACAGGAGTTCAGTGAGTTCAGCGTCACAGATACATTTTCTGCCGTGTGCGGATGTTTATTCCTCAGGCAGAAAAACAAGTGCATATTCAAATTGCTGTGATTATTAAAATGGACTCTTAGTCACATATTTGCAGAAGCTTTCTACAAAATTGAATTTAAAAAATAATTAAATGTGTCATACCAGCCAAAGCAAGCAAAAGTTTTTCTTCTTCTAGAAGAAATTCTGCATAAACCTCTGGCTTGTTCGGTAGCTATTTTAATCTGCTTTTGCAATTACCTTCATTTTCCTTAGTCTACATGTCAGTGAGTATCCAGTGGGCTAAATTTCATATAAGATCAAAAATCAGTTTCCAATAAATTTCCATTTCCTTAAACGCAGTGAGAGAATGCGGAGAATCACAATTCACAGGAGATGTGTCAGCAGAAGGAACTGTAAATGCCAGCACACATTGCCTGTGGCTCAGGATTTCTTCTGTTAAATCAGTCCTGTTAGAAAGTGAAAATAATAGTTCAGCTTTGTTTCTCAATGCTTATCAAGCTCTCCAGAAGGATTACTGCAGCACTGGATGATGAGCTTAGTGCTCTCAGACGTGTTGGTGACACATGAGCTCACAGGGGATAGCCACTGGGAGAGAAGGGCAACGCTGGTCAGCTGACAATCCAGTCATCAGCAGCTCACCATGAACTTTACATGGTCATTTTCCTGCTTTCTACACATCTCCCAAAGAACCAACTGAACCTCAGCCAAATATTTCCAAGAGTTTGAATTCAGGAGTTTGTGGTCCACAGCCTGTAGGAGATCCAGGGGTACCAGTCTTTGTTACGCATCATTACCTTTTCTCTATCCTCTTTAATAAATATGAAATAAAACACAGTGAATTATAGGATTAAGCAGATGAATGTGGGTTCTACCAAGAGTGCTGAGACCCACTGCAGACTGAGAAGGGGGTTTCATATGTGCCGTTGGACACAATCCTGTCTTTGCCTGTTGCAGTTTTCCTAAAGACTCTCACCTGTCAAGTGTCCCAGTCCTCCTGGTTGGCAGCAGAAATAATTGTGTCTCCTGAAAGACGTTAGAGCATTCCCTGTTTGCTTCTTTTTTGACAGCTGCCAAGCACTATGACCTCTCTGCTCTACCCAGATTTTTTTCTGCTCCACCCAGATTTTTTCTGCCCTGTGTAAATCCTGTTCTTGCAAGGAGGGAGCTCTTATCCAATAATGTTTTCCATGTCAGGAGAACACTAGAACCCCATGTCTGAGTGCATGGGGTGCCTGAGTCCCAGAGACACCCAGTTCCCAAAGGAAACTGAGCATCCCAGAGTTAAGTCTTCATGTTTTCTCTGAAAGGGTTGTATAGCCATCAGACTCACTGCAAAGATGTATTTGACAACTATGATATAGAAGACTGACTTTAAAAAAACAAAAATTTTGGAAGGTTGTATAGCAAAGAACTAGGTAAATGTTCACCTTTGACCAGGACTGGGAAAAATTAATTAAGAAACTGCTAGATATCCTAGATTTCATCTGATGTCCCACAAATACAGAAGGGTGAGTGCATATCCCTAACAGAGCAACTGTTTGCAGAGCTGAGTTGGGATCTGGCTCTAAAGAGACAAGCCTGGGGACCTCCACAGAAATCCACTCCACCCAATGCACAGAGCAGCCCCAGTACCCACAAAAGTGCAGGGGTGCAAACAATTACAAGAGGGAACAAACACCTGAGTCCAGCACTGCAACCAAGAAAAAAGGCTGTGCAACGACAGCCACAAGCACCTTAGCTTAATGGATCTACAAGCTGAGCTGGAAACACCAAAGAGAAGTGAAGGAAGGCTGTGTAGGAATGTCAAGCAATGAGATGTCCCACCCCACCTCTGCTACGAGCATTTGTTTCAAACAACAGCTGCTTTCTATAAAGCTGACTTGAAAATTGGTATCTTCCTACCTCTGAGAGAATTTGTGCACTTTGTCTTTTTACTGGCAAAAGTACTGTTATTGCTTTTCATTCCTGCCAGCCCTGCAGAGCCACCTCCGCACTGGGGAGGTGAACTGGAGTCTATTTTGGCATAAAGCAGAAAGAACACAGCTTGATCTCAGATCCCAGGGTGAATTTTCAGTCCTGGCAGTCAAGAAAGTCATGGTTTTATTTGTAAATTAAAAAAAGAGGTCAACAGGAAAGTCATTGGGGAAAAAAAAAGATAAAAGCAAATATGGAACCCTACCATGCCATTTATAGTCTCTTTATGGATGAGAGCACAGTTTATGTAATGTAATTTGAGTTATAAATAATATTATTGTTTGTTTCAGCCAAAAAGCTGTAGCTCATTTAATTAAGGGAATGGATGTGTTTGTTTACTTTATTGTAAAATATATCTGTAGTGACCATCTAAGGAAAAGTTACTGCAGTGGCAGGGAAAAGCATACTAAAAGAATTTACACCAAGTATTTCCGGTTAGAAAGAAACCCAAGGATTATTGGATGTCTTTGTTCTTTTAAAAAAAATAGCTGAAAAAACCCCACAAATTTTAAAGAAAAACAAATAAGGAAAGAAATGTGAATCGATAGATTTGACTTTGGAGTGCAATATTAAAAAGGGACTATATGTACCAATAAGACTGGGAGAGAGGATAGTAATTTTCTAAATCTTTTCAACACTCAGGGTGTCCCATTCCCTTGGCTGGTGTGAAGTGCATACTCAGCAGTAAGCCATACAATATTATATCCATCTTTTAATGTTCACTTATTTCAAGCATCATTGGTGAGAAATTACCATGCGATGTCAAACAGAAAAGTTCCCTGCAAAAGAGAGAGAAACATTCTTTTTCAAATATTGTAAATTAAAACACCATACAAAAAAACATATAGCAAAAAAATATATCATGCTGTCCAGAAATCTGAGATGGCATCAGCGGAATTTTTGCGGTACTTCTCTGAGCCAGTTAAATGCTGACATTTAATCTTTACAAAACTGATGTGAACTTTTTTTTTCCAGAAAGAAATTAAGAAGCTGTTTTAAGAAAAGACATAATAAATAAATAAATAATGTTTTAAGAAAAAGAAAACATTAAGCACTATAAAACAATAATATGTAACATCAGGATGCCATATGTGAAACAGATCATTTCCATCAGGAGTAAGTCAGGTGGAGGAAAAGTAAGTTGAGGTTAGATTAGATTCTTAATTAATGGATCCACCCAGTGAATATCTCCAGCAACACATATAGTAGGATGTCATGAGGTATTTCCATATCTCTCTAACGTGGCTGTTATTTTATGCAGGGAAGAGGCAGGGGATGAGACTGACAGGGGTCTCCCCCTTGAATTCAAAATCTGGGCTCTGGTCTGTACTGGTGCCAAAGGCCATTTTCAATAAATCCTAGATTTACTAGTTTAAGGCTGAAGACCTGTAAGGTATATCATTAATCAAGCAAGTTTAGATCTTTAGTGAATTAATGTGCTGAACAACACTAAACAAACTCATGTCATTGTATGTTTGGGAAGGTATATCATGTTTATAGTGTAAGAATACCCTTTGAAAGATTTATACCCAAATTCTTCTGGTTGACTGGAGCCACTTTAACATTTAAAGGTAGCAAAGGCAGTAGATGAGTCAGCTGTAGCCTGAAACTGCAACAGAGTAGGCATCACTCTTTGCAGGTCAAAAAACAACAGAGAACAAACGTTCAAGAAGGGAATTTACGTCCTTAAAGAATAACATTTCATTAAACTTCACTATTTTATACTGCTTTGGCATAGTATCCTCTAATGGTTTTATTTTGTTTGTTTAACTGCAGGCTACATAACACGTATTTATTAAAAAGGTGACTAATAACAGTTTACGTCCTTCTAAAGCTGCAAAGTGAATGGTATTGTTACCACAACAGCAGGTGGGACAAGTCTGAGGAGAGAGGGAAAAGGGTAAGGAAGTGTGGAATCTCCACAAGGCTTTGGTACTTTGGCATTCCCCACCAGCAAAGTGAAAATAAGTTTTAGCCATGCAGAAGTTATTGAAGCTGTTTTTCTTGATGTTATGTTTTGTTCTCCAAATTCAGCCATGTGGGTCTGAAAATTCACACAAGTCTGTGAGCTTTCAGGGCTGAAAATACATCACTTTTTATGTATCAAAAGAGAAATGGCATTATTTGAGTATGCAAGACAAAGTACATTTGAAGACAAAAATTTCAGCAATTTGAGGACAGTACCATTGAAATCCTGATCTGTGTCCCTTGGCACATATTTCTCAGCAAGAGTGTAAGAACAGTGTAACCAGGCACATACCATTAGTCTTACTCCTACTAATTCTTCACTCCACCTCCCCTCTGAAAAACCAGAAGTCCTAGAGGATAATTTGTCTATACCTGCTCTGAACAAATGTATCCATGTCTTCTGTATTTAGAAAGATCCTGATTTATTTAAAGTACATCTACATACTTTGAATACATTACAAAAATAGTTAATACTGCTTACTAGGACTCATTCTAATAATTGTTATAAAACACAGGATTTTTGCATTTTAATAAGTATATTAATTCTTTTGATATTTCTTTATGTAGATACATGCCATATGAGCTGTTTTTGAATACTATAATAGTTGCTTCATTTCACATTTTTTTTATGGCAAAACCAGTAGTATTTTCATAATTCTTGGCATTTTAGCATACTAATTTGTTTACATATAGCTCAGGATTTTTCACTCTTCATACCTGTGACATGTATAATATTTCTCACACACTGCTGGATTTCAGCATCTCAGAGAAATTTCATATTGAAGATACTTAATATTTTACAGTAACATCTTCTTTCCTCTCCTTAGTAGTCCCAAGAACATAGATTTCATTAATTTATTGTTTGGTTCTGGTGGCTGCATTCTTCATGCCATTTATTCTGCTGAAGTTTGGAAGGCTTGAAATATGATTAAAATGCAAACTAGAGTGTGAACCCCTACAGTTCCCTTAAGGTTTAAAAAATGTCTTGCCATTATTTTAGAAAAATAGCAATATTAAATTATGTTATTTTAATATAGTTGTGGACAAAGGTCTATTGGTCTAGCCCAAGATTCAGTGTCTATTCTCTCATAAAAACAGATATGGATTAGAGGGTGGCAAAGTTTTCTAAAGGGAAACACCTCTCTGTTGGCCTGACATTGATGTTGTAGGAAAGCCTCTGCTGAGAGAGGCTGAAAGAACTTCCAAGTGTTGCTTATGCTTTCTGCAAAGTGCAGAGCTTTCTGCTGTGAAGAGTAGAAAGTAATTGCTGTTGATCATTAAACTGGATAACACTTCAGAGGTTTAGCAGGCAGCTGATTCTGTGGTGGTCACATAATGTTAATTAGTTTTGTTATTTTTGTGATATTCTGTATAAGAAATCTGTAGGTGTAAAGCCCCATTGTTTCCATAGAAAGTGAGCATCCAGGTGAATTACAGTTCATCTTAGTATACCAACTCTGGACAATCACAAAAGTGTGTATCAGTTTGCATCCGGGTGAGCTACTATCTTGAACAACACCCAGGATAATCTGTCCCTCCTTTCCTTCCTTCCGAAAACAGTGGAGATCTTATCCAGTTCATTGACAAATCAGGTAGTTTCTCAGTCCAAATAGGCTACAGTAGACTTTGGAGAAGAAGCGAGAAAAGGCAATCATATTGCATATTAGTAATTTTGGAAAACAATCAGCCTTGTTTCCGTGTCCTCCTCCTCCAGGTGGTCCCAAAGGACTAGATATGAGAGGAGGGAAGCCTGTATCTATGGAGCTGTGCACAGTTCCCAAGTTGCTCATGTGATGCCCCTGTGCTCAAGCTACAGCACATAACCAACAGACTGAAGACTTTGACATATGTCTCCCAAGGAAGTTGATCAGCAGTGATGAAAGAAGCTACTGAGACAACTTTATGTAGCCAAAACAGAACAGTGGTCGTCTTCTTTATCAGTCTTCTCAGGTACCATGAGAAATAGATGTTCTTCCTCTACAAGTAAAATCTGGGAAAGGGAAGTAGTTGCTTAATAGCAAGAAGAAAAAAAAAATAATACACACAAAAAAAACAACAAACACACACACAAAACCAAACCAAACCTAAAACAAACGAACACACCCCCCCCCAAAAAAAAAAACCAACAAAACAACCTACCAGACAAACAGACCAAAGCAGATCCAATGAGTTCTCCTTCCAGGAGTAAATTCTGTCAGGAATTGTTGGGTAAAGTGTAAGAAAGATCCAGCAGCAAAAGCTTGATTGCAACCCCCTGGATATGATCAGGAAGTTGCTTTAGGTTCCCTGTAAGTGATTTAAAGTTGACGCATATGAACAGGCAACCTGCCAAGGATTTTGGTCAAGTTGCAGTCAATGGCACATCAACCCCAAAGCTTTTAATTAAGATATAAATAATACTGGATATATTAAGAATCAGGTCTCCAAATGAAAAATGTTTAAAATTAAATTCAACATTAAAAATGTTTATATAAATCATAGGAGAAGGACTGAAAGGATGAAAACACTTAAGTAAAAAAAACAAGCAGTAACTTTGTAAATACAATGACATTTTGTTCATGCAAAAGAAGCAAAGCCAACCCGACTGAAGGTAAACTGAAGGGACACATATTAGCAGATAAAATTCAAGGTTAAAACTGAGAGCAGAGGGATAATGAAGAGGAAACAGTCATATGCCTAAAAGTGGGCTACAAGCCTGTTCAGAGGAAAACCTCCTTCCAACCTTAACTGTATTCACACAATTCTACTGAATATCATACGGTGAAAAATAGTATTTTTGCAAGATCTTGGGCCAGCAGCAGGTGAAGACACAAAAAGGACAGTTGAGTCTCCTGGACGAGTAGGGAGTGTAAGGATTCACAGTGACATTTTGGAGGAGCTCAATAATGTGTTTATCACTATTTTTGCCAAAGTCAGTTGGGGAGTTATCTAATCTTACATTTTGAGGCAATAATCATGAGTCAATGAAAATAAAGTCTAGTAATAAGTTAATAATTTACATAGTATCAAGTCATGATGTTTTTTATTACACTATATGGCAAAGTATTTATGAAACACAATTTGGGATTGATAGATATTTACCTAACATTCATGTGTATTTCTTCAGAAACATTTGCGGTATCTTAGAAGCAGCATATCTGCAATGTGATGCAGGGGTTGCTATGGTGAGTTCACATCTCTTATTTAATGCTGTACTTGAGTAAATACACACTGTAACAATCTGTTAAAGGTGCTATTAGTAAAGTTATGTCAGCATTTCTATAAAAAATAATTGTTTTCCTGTTGTAACTTGGCCAAAACAAAAAAATATTCCTAGACCAAACCCACAGAAGTCTTTGTACTCTTCTAGTGTATTTTTTTCACAGCTTCTATCACTTTTTGAAGAGCTCTGTCATAAAAATTAAACAAACAAACAAAATCGGTGGATTTGTTTCTATTCTTTAGTAGCTAGTGGTTTTTACTGCAGTTATAGGACTTTTCATTTAGAAAAATCTTTAGAAAAATTTGGGGGTTAGTTTTCATTTCACTGTTCCAGTTGGTGCCAGTGGGCATTCAGTCAGGCATTAATTGCACTGCTTGTTTTACAGCCCTTCTGTACTGCCAGAGTGGCATAAAGACACTTTTGTGTAAAGGAGATCCAGGTCCTCAGTTCTTGTATTTAATGACTCAATTTAATGAAATGGCATCAGAAATGTAATTTGTAGACTCCAGTGTATTCTTTCTGAGCAAGTATTTGAGTCACTCCCCAAGATAACACATGAGAAAGGAGAGTATTGCTGGAAGTAATCAAATACATTTATCTTTTTGGCACCTATTTATTTTTCTAATCGTTTACTTTGAAAAAGAGTAACTTTCTGGTATTTTTCTCTGTGAGCTCCCCTGTGTGTGTCAGGATAACTCTTGCATTATGCATTTGTATAAATTTGAATGTTGACCTGATTAAATGTTTTCCTTTCATTTTCCTTTTGGGGTTTTTTTTTTAAACCAAAATAACTTCTGTAGAAAATGTCTATATTTGGTAAAATCTCTTATACTAGTTAATAATATTTCTGGAAAAAAAAAACAAAACAAAACACTACAGAAGTATTTCTAAATGCATATATTTTTTTACTCTAACTTTAAGGACCTGGGTGGAAAAGTAAAAATTTCCAGTAAAAAAAACATAAACAACCTTTGCCAACTTGCCCGTAAGGTATTATACTGGGATTCGATATGTGCTTTCACTTGCATGTACTTGTACCTTATGAAGACTATAAAGTGAAACAGTTTCTTCTGTGCTTCATGTCAGCCAGTAAAAGTGGATATCCATTACTGAATTGGCTGAACAGTGTGGCAGAACAAACACATCTTTCCCGTAAGTCAGGAAGAACATGGTTGGATGGAGAAACTCAAACAGATCATGAATGTACATCATTAGCTGGTAATGAGAAGGAAAGGTTATTTTTTGAGAATTTACTCCAATAGTCAGAAAGAGAGAGATGCAATGTGTTTCAGATGTTGCCCTGACATAAACTATAGAAGCTGGGGTTTTACACCAGCATAAATCAAGGCCCTTCATGTTAAATGGAGACATATAAATATTTGAAATAATTTTTATGGTGTTTTGGGGAGTGACTCCAATTTTTAAGTGCTACAGTATTTGGATGTTACTGCCTAACTTGTTGCTCAGTTTCTGCAGCATCGTATCACAGGGTAGATCTCAACAAGCTTCACAAAGCCAAGTATTACAGCACTAGAAGATGAGAAATAGATCATGCATTTTGAACCTTCTGCTATAAGGCCTTCTCTCCAAATACAATACTGTATCTGACATTGCAATATTAAGCTCAAAAACTGCAACACTAAAAATTTTAGAAAATACTATCCAGTAATATAAACAAAGGAAAAATAGAGTACAATGAATTCTACATGTCTTGTGGCACCTACCTATGAGCAGAATATGACTAGAGCACGAGCCTATCCACTTTTCAAAAGAATTATGACCATGAAGCACTAGTAATCATCTCTTTTTTTTTTTCCATTAAGATCTTATATCAGATTTTCCACACAAATCATCTACAGTAATATTTATCAATGTGCAAAGAAATCCTTCTAAGACAGTTAATCAGTGTATACTTTCTCTCTCTTTTTCTCTCTTTCCTTCACTTCTGCACAAAAAGAAAAAAAAAATGAGCAAGGAGGACTGAAAGTAGGGGCTAAGTTATACATTTAAGGGTCATCACTGGAAAACACTTTTCAGGTGCCAAGGGTGAATACCCATGTAATATCAGCAGAGTAAAACATGCCAGCTCTGTCCATCTCATTCATGATAAAACACAAAATAGTTTTTCAAATAAGTGGATCCCAGAAATTATCATCTAAGCTGTCTTGAAAAATGCAGCAGAGATTAGTATGATATACCTGGGCAACATGCTAAGAACAACCTCCCACCGTCCCTTAGGAAGTCAGAGTCTACAGGTTGAAACAGTTGACATTTCCCTGTTTTCCTTATGGACAGTGCCAAGAAGAATGTATTCAAAGTATAACCTTGAGATGATAAATGTATTGATTAACAGACCTACAAGAGATGGAAATATTTTGATCCATGTTTAAAAAGTTGTACCAGTGTGATACCTTTTATTGCACATAACACTTCTGAGGCGTGATGGCTTGTTTGAAGTCAACTACACATTTTTATTCTTTTTGTTTTCTGATAAATCTAGCACTTCTTAGCAAAACTCACCAGTTGCTCAGACTTCTTGTTTTTACCTTTTTTATTCCTATGATGGAAATACAATCTTGTGTGTTGCATTTTTACCAAAAGTCTTATGGACCACCAGTGAGGCACAGATTTCATTGTTGGATAACATTATGATTACTGAAACTGAGAGGAATAAAATTGCTGGAATATGTTTTTTTAGTATTTTTACTTTTTACAGAGAAAAAAAAAAAAAAAGGAGATGTCAAGGTTACTCAGACAAATCTTCCTTTACCAGTAATAAGAGTTCAGCCTCAATGAGTATCTCAGGATTCAGTTTGTGTTTCTACTTTGCAGTTTCTTGCCTTACAGATACCAATGCAAGTGCAGACACAAAGCAAACAAAAGAGTAAATGGCTGATGGGCATTTTTAGTTTTGTTTTAAATAGGTGTCACAGAACTCTCACACATCTTAGAAGCATGACTCATCTTGTACTTTTTTTTTGTTTCTGTTTTATCATGAAAAACATCATTCCTGCTCTGAGAAATTTTGGTTTTGTGGCACTTAGTGTACCATTAAATTAGCTTAGATCTTCTTCCATGCAATAGTGAAATTGGTCACATGCAGAAATGCTGTGCACAGAGTAGAAGAGTCATTGAATCAAGTTTTTTCTGACAATTTACATTACTGGACAATGGTGGAGGAGAAGATGAGTGACACAGCTTCAGCCATGGTCCATTGATGACCTGCCTTTTGTCACTCCTGATTATTTTTTGTTTCATGAGCTGGAATGGTTACAGAAACAGATCTGAGAGAGATGAAGCACTTTGAGAAATTCCTTTAGCTAATTAAAGTTAGGTGTTGACGGAATGAAGGGATTCCCATCCAGGCATTGGCAGAAGAAAGGCTAAACCAGAGCCCAGAAAGGAAGTGTAAACTGTGACTAACTCAGGAGACACAGACTTTCCCCTCTAGGTCAAAGCATTGAACTTCGTCCAGAACAGGGGCAGTTGAAAAATCTGTTATCACTGTTGCTCTTCAGGATACTGTGTGAAATTTAGTGATAGCTAGTCCAGCTACACACATAATAAAACCCTTGCTACCATTCTCAGTTAGAGTTTAACATAAATTAGGACCAGATCTGAAACAAGCTGTCTTGAACTAGACTGGTATTCTCTATATTCTCTATTTCCCTTCCAACCCCTACCCTTCTTTGACACCGTAATTCTCCTCATTCTCAGGTCTTTAGTATCAAGCCAAATAGAGAGAAGAAGGAGCTCTATACACAAACATTTCTAGAAATAGAAGTACATTCGTCTTCAAATAGAAATGTCACTGAGCAATACACACAGACATTCCACCTGTACAGGAATATGGGAGCTTCCCACCTTCATATTTAAATAGGATTATAGAAAGTAAATGTCTCACCACATAGCACTACTTGCAATAAAAATAAATAAATAAATAAATAAATAAAACCACCAAAACCCAAATTTTATCTCGTGAGTTTCCTTGTTTTGCTGGAATGGAGGTGGAGAGAGATGCAGCTCAGTTCATCAACATGTTTAAATAGTGCCTTTGAGAAAAGATTCAGAAGCAAATATGTACCAATGCACTGGGCAGCTGCTCTTGTGGATTTCCAGTTAAACAAACATCTATTGCAAGGTATGTCTCGTAATGAAGTTGTTTTCTCTAGACTTTTTCTAGGGTCATGGTCATCACCTGGGAATTGTGGTTTTCAGATTTACGAAATTACTAATCAATATTTGTGCAAAATTACACAACAGTATAATAAACAATAGTGGTGTATGAATGTGCAGAACATAAAAGTAAAATCTTAATTTCCTGTGAGAAGTGTTGGCTTCCATTTTTTACTTCAAACTGTGCTAATAGAATGAAGTTGAATAAGTGACCAAGTGTGTAACATGTTAAATAATTTCTAACTTTTGAGAAAAAAAAAAGACATGGAAACTAATGGTGACAAAATTATAAATACAAATACAGCTTTATTTTACCGATACCTTTATATGTAACTTCTGATTACTTTCAACAAGCAAGAGTGAAGTAAAAAAGCATGAATCTTTGCAGGAATTGTGACTGCTCACTGCAGTGTGCTCAGTCTTCTCTGGCACATTCATTCAGTCTGTTGAGAGAGGAAAAAGCTTTTACTAATAAGATTTGATTAAAGGAAATATTAATTGCTTATTAGAAGTCAAGAACCACATTTTTCTTTAATACTTAAAATATATTTTTTTTTAAAAAAAGCTAACATGCTCTCAGATTTTTCTCATTAAACACTGTTTTAAAGAGCATGGTAAATACATTTGTTTTCAGCTTCAGAAAGAAAAATCTCACCAATTGAGACTTCTTTTCTGAATGCTTTTGCAAATATCTGGATTTACAGCAGGATCTCAGCTACTGCCAAGACTCTGTACTCACTTCCGAGTTAGGTGCTCAAACTGCAGTGAAGTGTCTTGCTTCATTTGTCTCTGATTTTTAGCAGCTGTGTTTGAATTGAGAGCTTGATTGACAATTATCTCACCTTGACAGAAGCTTGATTACTTGGGCTATGAAAATATTCTTTATGCTATTTTGTGATAAAGTTACTTTTTTATCCCACTTTTGACATTAACTCTTACTTGTTCCTCAACAGCCACAGCTACAATTTTTTTAATTAAGCCAAAACCATTAGGTGGTTATGTCTGGCATGACACTTTAGTGCCTAGTAATGTTACTTCTTGGATTTGCTGATGTTGACAAAGTTTTAGCATAGATAAAATAAAATAAAATAAAATAAAATAAAATAAAATAAAATAAAATAAAAAAATTCTCCAAGACTTCTCCAAAGCAAGGGTTGTGATAAACTGTGTTAATTCAGGATTAGAGAGAGAATGAAAAGCCAGCAATAAAGGCCCTTTGATAGCAGTAGGGGATGAGTAATGTTCTTGCTGGGGACTAATCAGAGTGTAATTGCTAAAGGAACCAATCTTTCATTGACTGGAAAGGCAGTAAACTCAATCAGTCAAAGTGCCATAATACTGCAGTTCAGTTGAAGAATTTTATTGAACTAATTGATTTAATTGTTTTAAGTAATGCTGTTATAAGACTCATTATTAAGAAACATTATTCTCATTAAAATTTTCTGAAACATAAAAGCTTTTTTATGATGCAAGTGATTTTCACAACTTCAAAAAAAAAAAAAGATGAAACAACAGTTTTGATTTAAAAGAGCAACTTGAGTAGGTTATGTTTCATTAGAAATTATCAGTATTTGATTTTGGATGTCATTATGAATAATGTGAAGCACTTTGTAAGTGAAGGGTACTTTAGCTATGTTTAGACTAGCTTAAACATTTCTAATGGTATTTTCTCAGAGTCAGAAACTTGGTTTCATTTTGTCTGCCTAATCCAGATATAATGGACCAGGGAAGTTTGTCTCACACTATTGTACACACACCCTCCAGTCCTCTTTAGCCCTGAGGGAACGTTGTACAAGTGCTGTAGGTTACACACTAGCTCCACAATTAGTTTAAACTGGAGTCAGCAGTCATGGTTTACCTGCAAGTCCTCTGCCCGATTATTGCTATTTGCATCTCTCTCTCCCTTCTGGCAGTTGTTTGTTCAGCTACACGGTGAATGGGAATAGGATTAAAACAAGGCTTTTGGTTTTTTTCTCTCCCATATGTATTTATGACTGTTTGCAGCCACTGAGGAAGCAAGGAGAGTGAAAACAGTGATTGAGTCAGTGGGAAGTTGGCACTGCCTGTTTTAGCATCAGCATTTGCTTATGTTGACTTAACAGAGTTGTGGGATGCATTAGCATCACTTCTCCAGAGTTTAAACCCAGTCAGGGGCTGTGGAGGAAGAAGCAGGAACCCAGGTAGGTTGGTCATTGGTTCCCTTCCTTTCCCAACAGTGTTTGGGACTGCTATCTCATTGACACCAGGTCTGATGCAATATCTCTTAAATTCAAAAGTGGAGGAAGAATGCTGAATGTAACCCTATATGAACTGCAAGTGCAGTGTTCTGACCATGTCTGTGTAATCTTCCTGGGTCTGTGACAGTGACAATAAATATTGACATCGCTGCAAAGCCAAGCAAACTGGGAGGTTTTCATGACACAATGAACCTTTAGTGTGTTTCTAGCAACATCCCATGGGTTATCAAATTACAGGCAATTCTCATGGCACATGATTTGTAAGGGAAGTTAAAGTAATTCATTAGATCCAACAGCAGAATTCAGGAAGGAACATTCACATTTCCAGACACCCTGTCCAAAAGGTAGAGCTTGTTAGTCCTTCAGATACGGTCCACAATCAAGGAGATACCAACAGTGACTGAGTTCCCATAAGGTGACTTATTGCTATTTGTATTCAGACAGTCACTTGGCAGGCTTCTTGCCATTAACCTGTGGAGTCAGTGTGGCTCAGGAGTCCAAAAGGCTCAGTCAAGTGCCTGGAAAGCCTCTGGGCCAAGGTTCTGCACAAATCCATTGCAGCTGCCACATGAAAATAGGGTTGTCATTACTGTTCCTTTATCACTGTTATTTTTAGATATGACTTATGTCTCCTGTGGCTTCTCCTCTTGTTCAAATGCCATTACACTAACAACCATACAGATAGGCTGTACACGACCATTTCTAACTCACATTTTTTTAAAATTTTACAAATTAGGACTGGAATTCATGAAGGCATCTTCCCCACAGAGTACCTCTCAGGATTAAGTGTGTTACTGAGAGGTGGAGGACAATCTTCTGGGTGAGATACTGGCTACCATCACATGAGGCTGTTGAACTTGGTGGATCAATGGCTTGATCAGAGAGGGCAAAATCTTGCAGAATTTTCACAGTTTGGTCAGAGCAAAAGTACGTTTTGCACAAGGTAGAAGGAGGAATACAAAAAAATGACAGTGTAACAAATATCTTTCAGTTAGTAAAATAAGCAGAATTTCAACCCTTCAGAGCTGAGTCAGGTTTCTCTTTTAAAAGTGGAAGAATGCACAACTAGGCATTGTTTCATATGACAAATTATAATAATGAACAATAACAACACTGTGAATCATTGTTATAATTAATTTGGTGATTTTTAATTATACTTTTTTAAAAAACTAATAAAACAATACAAAAGGTCACTACCATTGGGTAAGGAAGGCTACCAAGAGAAGTATGTGGAACTAGCAGAGACAAAGGTTTCTAGATATAAAGCTTCAAGACAAAAATAGTAAGAACAAGCATGTTTCACATAGAGTATGATTTGATCTTTTTAATCCTTTTTGAATCTTTTTAATGTGTTTTTTTTCTATACCATTAATTCATTAAATAGCTGATAAATGGCAGCAAGTTTTCCCTGAGCCCCTGCTTGTGCATTTGCTGCTTAGCCTTGAATGTACTTCTCCCTGTGATGTCTAAGGGAAATAGGGATATATTACAGCCTGAGCTTTCAGATGGAGGACTGGTGAGCAGAAAGTGGATTAGATCCACTAAGGACATTGAGACATCTTATTTTGAGCTGCTATGAGTTGTCTACAAGGTGTGTTTTGGCCAGACATGCACTTACAATTCCTGTGCTCAAATTCAGTCCAACTCACAGAACCCTTAGGAATGCAGCAGAAGAGAACTGAAGCTTTGTTAGGCTGCTACATTTCATACTGCTAGGTGTACGCTTGGTGTATTTTGAACAGATTGGGCAGACTGAACAGAGAAGAAACTTTGACATTGTAGAGACAGAGTTGCCAAGGTCCTGAGATGCTCAGCCCTGCCTGGGTGGTGGCTGCAAGTGACAGGGCTCTGTGTACCTTGGGGCCCCCCCAAGGTAAGTGTCAGTGCTTAACACAGTGGTGTGATCTCTGACTGCTACTCTGGTGCCTAAGCTCTATAAGACTGTTGTTTTAGAGGCAGGAGAAGTCTGTAGCAGAACCAGGAATTCAGTTCTATACCCTGGACTAACTGCAGGGCACCTAGGGTGAACAAAACTAGGTGTACAGAACCTCCTTCTCACTGCCAGAAAAGAGGAATGGGCTCATACTCTATTGGACCAGGAATGTATTGGTTTCACCTCTTTTTTTTGTTCATTTTAACAAATGGGAAATGCTTGTAAGCTGTCAATACTCACAGATCTCCAAAGGCACGCTTCTCCCCTCATGTAAATATAAACCTTTTTTAAGAGTGGTACCTCATCCTAATTCCTTCTAAAGAGCTGACTTTGTTCTCAGGGTCTAAGTAATGTTGTTAACTGCTGCAAAGTATTATACACTGCTCAGACAGAACAAATAACAGTATTGCTCTCCCGCAGAGTCTGCTAATGAAAAGGAAATCTGATTGTTTTCACAGGCTGATTTTAGTCACATCTAGTTTATTTGAATACATTGTTATTTTTATAAACAGAAATGTAGTCATGGGGCCCTAAAGATTTCTGGTGAAACTAAGTTATCAGTAGCTTCTATCATGTTTTTTAGAAAAACCTCATAATGTAATAATGACCAAAATACAAATGGCAAAATCATGGTTAACAAAAACAAGGTCAAGGCCAGACTAGACAAAAGCCCATTAGGAAGAGCTTGTCCACTATTTCCATCTAGGTCAACGGTCCAATAAAAGTGGTGTCCTATCCCCTTGCCTGCCTCTTCTCCTTAGCTCACCATGGGACCTACAACTATGCTTGTGGTCTCAGTCAGGAAGGATCCAGATGTTACTAACTCTACTGTGGGTCAACTGTGTTCAGCACCTCTGCCTCCCAGGAGAGCCAAGTGCTCTCTTCTCCATATCCCCATTAGATTGTTACAGACAGCAATAATATCTTTTCTTAACCTGCTTTTCTGCAGTCTGACCAAGCCCAGCTCCCTCAACATCTCTTTGTATGCTTTGCACTCCACACCATCTTGATATACTCCTTCTTGGAGGGGGCAAAACTCAAAAGTGCCTGATGGAAGAAAATAATCTCTTCCTTGCTGCACTCTAGCTAATACAATTCAGATGGTTTCATGAGAGCTCTTCTAGACCTTCACTCTAGTGGCCCTGAGGTGAGAAGTAGTGGTGGCCAGATCTTCCATCCCAACATGACATGCTGGCACTTACAGAGGCATTTGAGAGCTATAGACTACTAAACAAATATAGGCTTCTCTTTCTGACTAGATACAAATGAAAATATACATTTGTGTTCCCTGTTAAATGATGAAAAGTGAGCTCTGCACAGTCTTTGTCACAGGAGGCATATTTAATCTCATGGGAGATAACCATGGACACATGCCATGTTGGACATACATCTGGTTGTGAAATGGGACAGGCATTGGGTCTCATGGAAGAGGGAGCCACAAGCAGGCTAGCCTAGTGAGTAATTCTACTGGAAACCTTTCCTTACATCTGAAGGGTTTCCACAAGAGGTGGCAGCAGAGATGGGGACCACCTGGATGAAATATTCTGGCAGGATGGATCTGAGCTAGGCTGCATCTGCTGAATTCCTCAGGAGGCAGGGGTCATTGCAGCTGCTGCAAAAATTAACCTACTCATATGAAACCAAAATATAAAACTAGATTTAAGCCCTTTTCAACCAGCAGATCTGGATCTGCAAGTTTTCCAGATCTTTAAAGAAGCAGATGTCCAAAGACATGCCTAATGTGCAGCTCTGGATGCTCCCAGAGGCCCTGAGTCTCAGCCCCACTCACTGCCCAAGTCACAGGTGTCAAACCAGTGGTTCATTCAAGAGCTTGAAATCACTCAGTCACATTTGGGCAGAACATGGCAGCAGCTACAAGAAATTCCAGGCACTCAGTTAGTCACCCGTTCTCTACACACAGTGTCAAGGGATTGGATAAACTGCAATATATAGTTCCAAACAATGAGAGATGTTAAGATTTCTTATATATATCAGTGTAGGCTAAAGTGATCTAACACCTCAATATTCCTTGGTGAGCTGTTATATTTAAAAACCTATAAAACCATGGTATTAAACTGCACGTTATTCAGCAGTGGCTATTCACTACATAGTTAATTACTCATTGCTCTTCCCTGAAGCTTTGTTTGCTCAGTCTTGTCCCATGTAGAGCATGGACAATATGTTCTTTCTAGCACATATGAGCACTTTCAGAGCAAACAACAGACACAGGCTTGCAGTGAAAATCTCCAGGTAGCCCCTGCATTCACTCAGGCAAGGCTTGAAGCCAGGAATAATTGTTCTGACAGTGTAAGATGTTTCCAAATGCATTCTGAAAATAATTGAGGGGGGACTGGCATCACTATGGTAATCTATATGAGAGGTGTGTGAGGGTGTGCAACAACAGAAGGTATGGGGCAAAAATCTAGAAGGGATGCTTTTGTCTATTCCTGACATCATTTAAATAGAAAAAAAGACAAAACAAATTTTGCATAGTAAGTCCTTCTTCTGAATAGTATAAATAGTATAAATAACATATATAAGCTTCCCAAAACCCAGACTCAGGCTGTCAATCTTTAAGTACCTGACTGAAGTGTATTTAAGAGGCTGGCTGGTGATCATAAGCCCCTTCTAGGTGGGCTGGATCATTTTCTGAGATGTTCCTATCTCCTTCCATTAAGATTATACAGATCCTAATCCAAATTTTCTCCTTTCTTAGCCATTGTAGTGAAGTGTTTGCTGTTAGGTATTATGAACCTAAACATCTCTCTCTTTATTCTAAAAGTATTGGGCAACAACAAATACTTAAACACTCTTCACTGGCAGGAATCATTACAATAGAGAGATGTAGTACTGTCACTAATAAAACATCCTGTGCCATCTGTAGTCATACTTAATGTTATAAACCCACTAAGTCAAAAAGCACAGCAGTAAAGAAATTAATATTTTGTAAATTACAGCCATGATTCTGAAGCTAGTATTTATTATAGGAATCTTATTTCTTAAAATGAATCACTTGAGTTTTATTTAACATTCTATTTTGGGTCTTCCTTAGTTTACTGTAGCCAATTACAAATGCATCTTTTCATACTCTCCCTGTAAAGCTCATTATTGCCAGAGAGACTGAAATAATCTTGGGGATGTGAAGAAATTATGTTTTCTTGGAAGGAAAAACAGGATGTTGCAGCCTTCTTTCAGAAAATACTACTTATTCTGATACAGAGAACACATTTACCAACTAGACTCAATTTTGTTTTGCAAAATTTGTGAATATTAATATTTTAAAAGGTCTCTTTGAGCTCTTTTGTGAGTAGTTATGTATTTACAGTGTATGTGTGAATATAAAAAGATTTCTTAAGCCAAAACCTGCCACTCTTTCTCCAGCAAATCTCCTCAAGAAATCAGTGGACAATTGAATTCCTTACTTTGTCTTTTTTTAACTTGCTTCTGTCACGTGGAGTGCTGTTTGCCTAGCATCTGGTCATGTCTCACCTAGTTGCATTCTTGTCATTAGTAGTTTTGAGGGCATCTTTAATATCTTTTTTTTCCTGCTTGTGGCACTAACCAGTTTCACAGACTCATCATAACACTGATTTGAAGGGGCCTATGGAGAACAGCTGGTCCAGCCACCTCTACAATGTGGGGCTGCCACGAACCCCAGGTCAGTTCAGACATAGTTTTGGCTTCTGATGTCTCAGGAGTCTTCAAGGACGATGACTCCCTGAGCAACATATTCACAAGTTGTGCTACCATTCTCCTGTCACACAAGATGAACCTCCAATGCTTTGGTATGCACCAAAAATTCTGTGCATCTCTGTGTCCTCAGTCATCATATCTGCCATGTCTGGGAATTTCTTCTGTAAAGGATGGCAGGTGTTACTGCATCATGTGCTGTCTCTATGAGATAGTAGGTGGCCAAAAGGCACCATAAGAGGAAAGCATAACATCTACCAAATATCATAGTTCTAGCTGCAGTTGACCTGTTGTCCTCAGAGAAAGGGTAAACAAGGATCTGAGCACTGTGGGGGAAACACTCCCTTAGTGAGCTGCAGGGTGCTCCACAGACACTGAGGTGATTCTTGGAGCTTGTAGTAGGATCCCACAAACAAAAGGTGAAAGAAGAGATTAAAGAAATCTTTAAGGTTTTTGGCAGGGGGTGGGAGTCAAAAGTAGCACACTTGAACCTTCTTTGGATGTAAGAGAACCTACTCAGGCTGCCGAGTATCTGTCATGGTTTAGAATCAGGCCAACCCCTTAGACCTATAACAGACGCTCTCTGTTAACGCCCCTCCCTCCCCAAAGGGGAAGAGGAAGGGAATAAGGGAGAGAGACTGAGTGATTAGAAAAGGAAACTAGAACAGCTTTAATGAAAATAATAACAATGGAATATATACAAATATATACAAAATCAGTATCAAACCCAACCCCCCTGATGGTAATTGCATCACCGTCACCACTGATGCTGTGGAGCAGGCACTGGGGCAGTCCCAGACTGGGCCCTGCAGCAGACGGGAGCTGTGTTCAGGAGCTGGATTCTGGTACTGGATTCAGGAACACACAGATCGGGACTGAAGGCAGAACGGACAGAGTCCTCCTTGGATGCTCCAAGGAAGGAACCAACAGAGGACCAGAGCCAAGCCAAGCGAAGCTGGCAAAGCAGTTCAAGAGGGGAGAAGAGCCACAGACCCTTCAGATCCCTCAGCTTTGTACCCAATATGACATATATGGGATGGAATACCTCGTTGGTCAGTTTGGGGTCACTTGTCCTGTCCACTCCTCCCTGCAGGTGTGGCCTTTTACATTCTGCACCCCCCATGTGGTACACAAGATCCAGCAGTGGCTTTGGTCTGCACACCAATCCTTGGTAGTAACTCTAAACATGGGGTGTTATCACTGCTAGAAACAGACACTGTCCATAAAAACTGGCTGCTAACTTCAGAAAATGAAGTTAGTTAGAAGAACTAAGCTGAAAAGTAAAATCACTGAACAGAATTAGTTCTGTTTTCTCTCAAACCAGGACACTAGCAGACACACGTCATACAAAAAACTAGTGCTAGCTACAGAGAGGCATTCATCACCATGTGATGAATATCATAAGGTTGTACTTCATTTTTTTCACTGTTTCCAACATTATAATCATGAATTTAATACTATTTTTTGCCAGAAAACAAGAAAACATATTTTCTTCTTTAAACTCTTGAATATTCTCTAGTAATCCTAGCAAATACATGGTTTTCTTTAGAAATAATGAAATCAAATACAGCCATGCTGAAGACAAGATAGAAAGAGGTCTGCAGTCTAGGATTATGATGTGTCTCCCTTCAGTCTGAAGATTGAAAAATGACATTTGATCTACTGAGATAAGTCTTTCCTGCTGAAAATTAAGCAGTGCTTTTGCAGTTAGGGATAGGCAGGAAGAACCTGCAGTGTCAAGAAACTCTATGTTAATACAGCTGGCTCCTCCTCTGCAGACAAAATTGCCTACAAGTATGTGGATGGTTTCTTCCAACCCCACCTGTCCATATATCATATGCTGCCTGACATCTTTGGAGCATCAGGTGCTGGGGCAGAGGCACTGCTGAGCACCATTGACTCTGATGACTCCATCCCCCCATGCGCTGACAAAATACCCACCCAACTACCCCAGTGTGGCTAAAGAGAGAATTGTGCCATGCTGCTTACGCTTGGTAAGTATCAGACATAGACATCAATATCTGTGGTATTTGTAAAAGAAAGGAACATTAATATTATTTTTTTTAATCAGGTTTCAAAAGATGTATCAGAAGTCATTTTCACAGCTGTTGCTGATTTGTTAGTACATCTGTCCCCAAATCTTCCTGCTGTTTGCTTTATGGTGTACAATCTTATTTTCATTTGTTTCAAGAAATGTTTTTCTCTCCCCCGTCGTTACATGAGGCTTCCACACGAACAACAGTGCAAGGAGGAAACAGAGCAGGACTGCCTTCCCCACCCTCTCCTGAAGCTCTTCCCCTCTCACCCTAGCAGTGGATAGAACAGTTTGGTGCCAAACCACAGCTGAGAACTGCTTTAATTAATTCATTAAGGACACCTACTCTTTGTCATATGCCTGTTTCCTCCATTAGACCAGATGATGCAATGAAAAATACAGACAGCTTTCAGACTCTAAGTCTTTTCAACCAATCTAAGCCCAAAATTGTGTTCATTTTTTTCCAGCTATGTGATAGGTTTAAAGCAAGATAGCACCTCTAGCTGTGAACCTTGCACTTCTTAATCTTTGGAGTACTACTTTTAGCATCATATGGTATGATGTGCCTTATGATCAGTTGCATTTTGATGGGAATGCAGAACTGAGGCAGACAGAGCTTATTTTTGTTAAACTATTTGTCTGAGTCTATATTAGAACCACGATTTTTTTGAAGGAGGGGGAACCATGAAACGACACACCACAGCCAGTGCTAGCAGCAAGCAGGGAGAAGCCTTCCTTGTGGCAGAGAAGGGTTGGGTTCCCACAGGTTGTCACCCAGCCTGAGCTAAAGCAGTCTGAAGTGCTCTGCAGGAAACTCTAAGAATTAAAAATTACATCCCCTCACTTGCTCTCCTGCCTCTGCAGTCAGGCCACTCTGAGGGCTTTAATCACCAAGCCTACATGGTAGGGAGGGCTGGAGGGTTGTTTGGTTTTTTTTTAATTATGATCATTAAGTAATTGGATAAAAGGTTGCAAATTCTACAGTATTACAGGCACATCACAGGTAATGAAATACTTCTCCACAGGTCTATATTGCCATTAAATAAGTAACATTTTTCACTTGACATGACATGTGTACAATTGCAATTAGAGTGGATATTTCATCTGGGAAACTAAGGTACAGGTCAACCAACCTATTTGAAAGCAGTTTTCCAACCAAGTCCTGCTGTGCACACCTCACTGCAACTGCAAGATGTAGCTCTGTCACAGAAATAGAGCAGTGCGGCAGCCCTTAGCCATTTCTCCTACATCCTGTTTTCCAGCCTTATTACCATTGTGCTACAGCAAGTTTAATGCACATGCATCATTCAAAAATTCAAGACTATCAAATGAAAGCCTGATAAAGCCTGGGTGAAGCATTCTGTGGATATGCATTTTGTAATAGTGCTAAGCTCAGAGAGCAAATAGCTCTTGTAACTGAGAACTGAGATGTTTGCCCTCAGTGTGCTCCAATAAACTGATTTACCTTTCTTCTTTTTTTTTTCCCCTTTTTTTAAAAAAGAGCTGACGCAAATTTGTCAAAGGGAGTTGTTGGGGTGTAGCAGCTGTTGATTGGCTCATCTGATACACTCCCATTTGTCTTTAAATCACTGTCCAACTGCTCTAGGTTGCATATGAGCAAACTTTTCACTACAGGTGCAAATCCTAAAAGAAACAACCTGCTTAGCAAGCGAGCAAGAGAACTTATTTGACTCAGAGGTAAACCTAAAACTTCTTTTCTTTACAATGTTTGATCAATGTATTTTAGACACTGGCCACATGTTTAAAAATGGAGAATTAGAAACGTAATTAATCTGTAAATACAAGAACAATGTGAAGGATTGGCTTCTTAAGATTTAATGAAATGGTAATTTAGGTTGTCAAATATCTTGGGTATTCCTTCAGGAATGAAATGTATCCTTTTTTTTTTTTTTTTTTTTTTTTTAAACAGTAAATCAAAACCTATGCAACCAGAAAAGCAGCAAAAGGTGTTTAAAATTGACCAGGCAATTAGAAATGAATGCTTGCTTTCCTTTGCAGCCCTTGGTTAACTTCTGACAATTTTTTTCAAGGCTCTTGATTTATGTGGCTAACATTTCTGTAAATAAAAGAATTTATGAAAGCAAGCTTTGTATTTTAATTGTTGTGACAACCCTTATTTCATGTTGAAATAGCTGCATGGGCAATAAGATTATAAAGTCACTGTCATGAAGATGAAGAATCTGGCAAAATCTGCCTAATCAGATATCATGGCGGAATTTACAAATCTTGTTATTGATATATGTGGACAAAAATGGTAGTCATATCTGTGACCTGGCATTATTTGTCCAGTGGTTTTCCATTCTCTTAATGCCCTAACTGCACACTGGACAGAAATCAATAATGTTGTGAAATCAGATGCCAAAAATTTCCTCATTTTCTGAATCACTGATGAAAATGGTTACTTAATAAATGATGCAGAACAGTACCCTGTACTTGAAGAGGAAACCAGTTGTATATGAATAAATAATTAAATAATAATAGGTTAATCTCTTGCAACTAGTATTTCCATTTTATGCCATACTTAAAGAAAAATCTCTTCTGTTTAGCCAAATGCCACAGGAGGCAGCAAAACCAGTGCTGTATTGAAGCCAAGTTTAAGGAATGCTGTAGAGCTAAGAGATTTTTTTTGTACATAAACATAAGAGGAAAAAGGGGAAGGGAAAAGAAGTAGAGAGGTTTTTTTTTGGTTACTTCCCAACTTACAAGATCCCTCTGTAAGGTAAGGAAGCCGGGCAAGTCACATTGTGTTTGGATGGCTAAAGCAGATGTTAGGCACCAAATCCAGAACTCTGAAACAGAAAGCACTAAATCCAAGGAAAGCTAAAGAAGATGAACTTCAGTGTTTCTACTTTGATATCATGTGCTAACTTCTGGCAGAGCTCAGGCCTGACTGACTGATGGTACTTTATTTTAAACAGAGCCAGCTAGTGTGCCCCTCTTTTTCTAAATAATATCTCGCACATGAAGCAGTGACCCAGGAGGTGCAGGGCTACCCCATTTCCTCCTCAGGAGAAGGTGCAGCAGCTCTGCATCTTCTACATTACTTGTGGGGAGCATGCACTACCAGGACCTCTACATCCTTCTAAACACTTCAGTACCTGCAGCGTTAAGAACCTGAAGATATGGATTTCCACCAACTAAGGACCAGCTCAGCCAAGTTCTGCTGAAGTTCAAAGGCACCGTTGGTTGTAGTTACAGTTATATGTATTTACAGGATTCAAATCAAATACCAACCTTGTTTTATGGGTCTCATCCTGCCCCCATTTATGCCAATGACCTTCTGCTCATGGTTTGCAGACCCCTTGGGCTCTACCAACCACTTCCTAAAAAGTGACTACTGCAAGAAACCGGTTTCTCAAGAGATTTAATTTTGCCACCTGAGGCTTTGCACCTTCACCAAAAGACTTTTAGTAATTCACAGATTAAAAAAAAAAAAAAAAATTTAAAATCACTGCTTTATGCAGTAATTCTGCAGCCTTTAGAGATGACACCCATTAATCAGATTACTTGTGTAAATGTTTGACAGGACAACGTCCAGATGATTCTTATGTTTTAACATGTATTGGCAGTCAATTTTTGCTCCCCTTTCCAAATTGTGTTTGCTGTGCTGCATAGACTTTCCTCCTTGGCCTAATCTCTGTGTAACTTAACTCCTGGCAACTTTTTTGCTTACTTTTCCTCTGTTTCCCAACTCTTTGAAGATCTGTATTTTTTGGATTGCCTCTTCTGGAAAAGATGTTTCTCCAATAAGCATTAGGCCATGCACACAGGGTAGATTTTACCTTTTACCAGAACTGGGATAAGCACAGTCAGTTTTGTCTGCTTGACTTTTACACCACAGATTAAAAATAAACATCAGGAATTGGAAAGACTTTGTTTCTCAGTCAGGGCAGTGTCTGCATTTGAAGACAGTTCTGTGAAAGAAGCCACAGTTAGAAAGGCTCTGTTGGATGGGGGGGGTTTTATTATTTTTGTGTCTTCTGGAGTTATTCATATCCCAAGTGGGCAGAACCCCCCAGCCACTGGAATGTGGGTGCTGGCAGCTCTATGCTGACACCCAAGTCACTCGTCCCCTCACGCACACTCCCTGTGTGGCAGCAGAAAGGAATAAACACAACTACGCTCTCTGCTAGGAAATCTCCTAATGCACTGTGATATTGCTTTTCCTTTTCAGTTGTCTGGTCTGGGTGAATGTTTTTAGTAAGAAGCAATGAAGCCATAGGTATTTAGAGTTTACATTTACATTTTAAGCATGTGCACTATAACATTTTGCCACTACAAATATATTTGTAGACATTTTTAAGAGCAGCATGTGGTCAATAGCAGAGGACAGCAAAGGTCTGGTCATTGAGCAAGGACCTATACATCCATAAATGCAAAACCAGGAAAAAGGCTATTAAATAGTTGCAGGGTTTGTGTTACAAAGAGCCAGACATAGAATTTATTTCTTGCAATGTTCTGGGTATGTTATTGCACAGTGCTGGGATGCATCTAGCATGAGATATTAATGAAATATGTAATGGATCCAGGCAGCGTGCCTGATTGCAAGGTAGCAGGTAGGGTGCCAGAAGTCTATGACTCTGGCCTCAGGTGTGTCGGCAATGTTCTGTCTGATCTGTGCTCACTCCCTTCACTGCTGTGCCCCTTGGTCTTCTCAGCTGCAAAATGAAAATAAAAAATGCATCAAAGATGCATTTTCCCTTTGGGAAGGGAAAAGTATTGTAAAGCTGCAATATTTCTTGCACAGTGCTTTCCTGTTGAATCTGGGAACAGGCAAATGAATGTAAATCTGTATCTCTAAATGAGACTGCAACATGAAACTGATGAAATCATGGAGGTGAAGTCCTCTTTGTAACTTTGGTTTGTACAGTTTCCTTTGGGCCATATAGAAATAGAGAGCTGAATATTTATTCAAATGATTTTTAAAAGGCAGGAATTTTTCTAACAAGCTTAAAGATAGTCTTATACCTGTATAATAATTCTGTGTGGGACAGAGCTTCTAGCTGAGGGACAAGTAGGAATTAAACACAAATAGACTGAAAACCAGCTAAATCAGAATTGTACCTCCTAATTATCAAAGGAGTGGTCATACGGAGATGCTCAGCTCTGTCAAATCCCAGTGAAAGGGACAAAACTTCATAACATTTAAATCTGTGACAACATTAATCTTACAATACATGATTCAAAACTGAGCATTTCCCTTAAGAGTATGTATGCTTTTAGGCAGTGGTAGGAAAACCTTGATATACTGCCTTCATTTCTAACAGCATGCACTTCTGCATCACCATCCCCAAGAAATTCAAAAGCAACTATTCAAGAAATTATTTTCTGCTGGCTTTGTAATTTTGCCAGATGCTGGATATCCACTGTGCATCCCTTGGCCCCTGCACTCTTTACCATTGGAAGGGAGACAGAAAGGCCAAGAGCAGGCATATAAAGAGACGTTATCCTTGCCCAGAATTTTCCCAGTCTGCAATGCTTTCTCCTCTTAATGCTATTACAAAGAACAAACATAAACCCAACGATTCACACTGGTTTATCTAATTTGAGAAAAACTCTAATGAGTTCTGTTGTGTTTTGTTTGCAGAACAGAGTGTTCAGGCAGTCCCTGCATGGTAAAGAGGACGCAGAAGCAGACGGTGCGGTGTTGTTTACCCTGAAGAAGCCATTGTGTGTGCTGGAAAGCAGTGACCGCTCTAATGGATCGCATGGAGCTGCAAAAAGTCAACATCGAACCTGATGATCAGAGCAACAGTGGGGAAAGCCTCGAAGACAACTACTCAGAGCTGGTGGATTCAGAAAAGGCTGCAATTAGGAGGTAAGCCTTTAAATGGGAAGGCTAATCTGTTAGGACAAAAGAAAGCAGTAATCAGAATAAGAATGCAATAAACAAAAAACATTTACTAGGTAATAAATTGAAATTAGTGTGAAGGTTTAGCTAGCATTTTCCTACAGCTCTGACTCTCCTCCCTGCACTGTGCCCTGGAGGATGGTGTTGCAAGCACAGCAGGGGCAGCCCAGGTCCCCCCTTGCTGGCCACTGCCTAGCGTGATGTCTACAGGCTCCCAGGCCTGAGCAATTCCCAACCATTCCAGTCAGGTAGTACATGTGTAAATTAATATGCTCTCAGAGCAGTGCAACCTGAGTATGTTGAGAGGGGGAATGCTTTCCAGCACAAGGTTAGAAGGGCAGAAGCTCAGTGCTCCCACAGGGACAGCCCACCCTCAGGTATCTCCTACAGGACCCACCATAGCACTAGCAACTGGGTGGACTGAGAAAGACATCTCAAAACCAGCCATCAGCCCCCAGCTCTCAGTTTGCTGAACCCCCCCAGCACATACCTCCAACAGGGTAGCTGCAAGGCGCTTTGTTCCTCAGATGTGAGGTACGTGCTCAGCTTTAGCACATTGCTGGCAGGAAGGAACTGTTACTTTCTAACATCTGTAATCAGATATAATTTGAAGATTACTGGGTTTAAAACTAAATTCCAAGGCAAAGAAAAGATCTATTAAACATGCCATTAGACATGACAATCCCACAGGAGAAAAGAGGGCTTTTTCTGAAGGATTTTAAAATATTCATTGTAATGCCAAAGGAAAGTTTCCACTAATAACTAAAAGCATTGCTTGAAGAGGTGTATCATAAGTCTTATCTAGTATTTTCTTATTTTTCTTCATGTTCAGTCCATTTGCTAGTGATGATGCAGAAAGTCAGAAGTTTCTTACAAATGGATATCTGGGTAAAAAGAAACTGGAAGAATATAATGAAGAATATGTAAGTTTTATTCATTTTTAAGGGTAATTATAAAGTAGATCTTATTGACCTGAACTTTTTCCCAAAAGTTTCAGTAAACAAAGTTACTCTGGAGCTTGATCAACATAATATTGGCTTTGTTTGTAAATGAATCCACCTCCAGCAGCAGTGCTTTAAAAAAATCACATTTATGTTTGTCTTTACAATGCTGAACATCACACACTCAGCATACATCCAACTCTTTAAACAACTCCATGGGTAAATGGAAGCACAGCACCAGTTCCTGGGATGTCCATGTGGATACCTCTCTGCTCAGGATTTACCTTTATTCAGTTTTCATGAACTTGGTGCAAAGAAAGACATTATTTTATTGGTCATGTTACAAAGTTAATTAGGATTGATCAAATAGAAAAAAAAATATTATTTGTGATTGCAATCTAAAATTAAGATCCATATTTCACCCCCTTTCTTTTCCATTTTTTGGCAGATGTGACTCCCTCACATACCATTCCCCTTTGCCTAGTTTTCCACTCTCCTGCCTCCTGCCTGAGCCACACAGTGGCCTTATTTTCTTCCTCAGACACACTTTCAGTTCCTCAAATAAAGAAGCACATCCTACTTGGAGAAAAACTCAATAATGACTTTGATTAATTTTAAAAAAAATCCTTTTTTTTTTTAATCAATAAGTGGGATATCTGTTAGATAACAGCATGTATTTCTACAGAGGCTGGCCAACACAGTGTTGACTATGTCACCTCAGTTACCTGTCAGGGATGTAGCTCTCCTCCCTGCTGAGACAAGGCAAGAGTGGGAAGAAGCAAATACCTACTAGCACAGCTGGCTTTGAGGGCAAAGAGACTCCTTAAATGGCAAGTGACTGTGGGCTCAGGAACCTTGACAAAGTTCTACCTCTAAGGATCAAGGCAGCAATACAGGGAAAACCAGCAATGAGGATAATTAGTCTGTTGTGCTCAGTAAAATGCCAATTAATCATAATTTTCTGTTCTTCCTCCCAACAGCACCGGGGCAGAGCTTCCTTTGGAATGTCCTCATTCAATCTCAGCAATGCCATAATGGGCAGCGGCATTTTAGGGCTCTCCTATGCTATGGCCAATACAGGAATTATCATTTTTGTGTAAGTACATAGACAGGAAAGCAAATAAAATATAAGCAGTGAGCTGGACCTGAAGTTTTTGTGGTTAGAGAGGTACATTAAGCTTGTTTTGTTAGCTGAGAAGTTTTGTAAGATCATCTGTAATGAAAACATTTTAGCTGCACCACAAGGAACCATCCACTGCTGACAAACCATTTTTATTTTATTTTAGCCCTGTTTTGGATCAGGAACACAACTGTGAATTGGTACTGTGCAGTCAAAAACCAAAGGGGAAGAATGGTATACCAGTCCTAAAATAACAACAATCTTGCTGGTTCCGTGTGGGGATTCAGGAAGGGAAATACATCACCCATAAAATATATATTTACATCATTCCAACTATCTAATCAATCACTATGTAGAAATGGAAGAATATTCAATATAAGTCTGAAATAGAAGCATGCTTTGAATGTAAAGCCATTCACAGATTTATTCAAATTTAATGTGACTCCCTCAAGTCTATTAGTACTCAGCATGCACAGGTGACAGCAATGGTATGTGGCTGACATACAGAATCTATGCAAGATAAGTTTTGATAGACAGTAACAGATAGCCGTGTGAAGTTTTTAATCCATAGCTAACCTTGTAAAATTAGACAGACTGTACACAAAACTGATGGTTTTCTTTTTTTACATAGTAGTCTTAATTTTAACTGAAGCCTTAATTTTAATCCCTGCTAAGGCTGAAAAAAAGCACAACAGTACTGTATGACAATAGGCCATTGTTTTACATTATTGATATCTAATGAGTCTGTAAATCAGGTTGCATGGCTATCTTTATACATATTCTTTCTTCTGGAGATTGGGCAACTATGACAGAGACAGCATTTGTGATGCTACATGTAGCTGTAGCTTCCAGTTGCTAAGAAACACCTCCTGTTTAGCCAGTAGAATTTTTAATCGAAAATTAATGGTAAATGCAAATGCTGTGTTGGATAAGTACTTCCTATCACTTGCTCTGAAATAGTTTAGACATAGTATTTGCAGGTACAAAAAGGGAAGCCAAATCTAAAATTAACTGCACTAGATTCTGAAAAATGTAGGATTTTTTTTTCCTCCAACTTTCTCTGAGCACTTGTGCTAACTAGTATAGCCATAAATTATTACTGTAAAGAAAACTGTGATACATCAAGCCTCACTAGGGAAAAAAAACCAAACCAAAACCAAACCAACCAACCAAAAAAAATTAAAACCAACCAAACAACAACAACAAAATAAAAACCAGAAACACTTTACCTTGGTAATATCTTTATGTCTAAGGTTCTACTCATTTACATGGGTGGCTAAAAAAAGTCTGATATGCACCTAATAACACTAGTTCTGTTGATAGTGCTAAAGCAGGGAGTAATGCTAAAGCAACCCTATGGAGTCTTAAATGGCAAAAACAAAGGACACCTCCACCCTCAGCTCATTTTCTTTTGTGCCGTACTTCCATACTTTCTGCATGACAACATTCTCCCTTCTGGTAGAGGAAAGAGTTTTACTTACAAATATAAAACTGTGGAGGGATACTGTTACCTCAGTGGCATGCATCCACTTGCTGGAGGTTGCTCTGTTTTCATAGACTATGCCGTTAGTGTTAGTGGGACAGAAAAATCCCATCTACTAAATGGAAACTGCTGGACATTAGTTCTAATTTAGATGATGCTGGCAGCATCATCTAAATTTTTGTAATTTACTGTTTTCTCATTTACCAAGTGATCTCAGGCTGGAAGATGTCCCACAGGGTGAAGGCAAAAGGAGGGCTCCTGTGGGGGAGGTTTACAACAGCACCAGGCATGTACTAGAGCACCACTTCTGCTGCCTGGAATGATTTAACAAGTGCGGCCAGGGTGTCTTTGTTTTACCACACCTCATACGTCAGAACATAGAGGCCATGTCTCTGAATAGTAGCTGTATGGGAACCCCTGATCAAGAAGGATGCCATCTTGTCAGGATACACTGCGACCTCAGACATGATCCTCCCTTACCATATTTTATGAGCCCACAGCATGAGACAACTCTGCTCACATGAAGTCTGTAGCACTATCTCTCTTGAAGAAAGAAAATTTTGATGGTCTGGTGGCCATGACCTGGCCCTGGGGCCTATGTCTCCTCTTTAACTCATTTACAAACATGACTGCCAGTGTCTCCTATATCTATACATACTTCATGTTTAGTGGAGTGGAAGGTGTGGACACAACCTCCTGTCCAGTCATGGAGTAAGGCACATTTCCCAGCTCTGTCATGTTATCGTCACATTCCTTTCAGCACCAACACTTGTGCAGGCTGATGACAAGACAGCTATGTTAACAAGATACACTGCCTGCAGTGTTGTGCCCTGAAAATATCACACAAAGCTACATTTTTCACCAGCCAGTCTCAAAAGGCAGATATCTGAAGTCACATAGGATGCAAATGTGTGAAAGGAACATGATAGTAATCAGAATTAATTAATTCAGTCACCAGTACTCTCAGGCAGACTAGGCTAGATAAGTATGCTGCAAGTGCTCCAGTGACTGGTTTTCCAGTGTCAGGCTGTGTTTTAGCATTATGCAAGATTTCTAATATAGTTCACAAAGTGGGCATCTCAGGCTAAACTCCACAACTTCACAATGACATGGGAGAAGTCAAAAGTAGTAACTAGCCAGGAGCTGGCAGTGAAGTTGTCACAATCATGATTTGGGGTTTGTGGCATTTTTTTAGAAAGCTCTGAGTAAGGAGAGAGATTAAAATGAGAAGTTAGTGAGCAGGTAAGAGATCAAAGACATGAATCTTGCATAAAAATCTGTTTCATTTGGTAGGGTCTTGTTAAAATGTAAGAGTCTGTCCTTGTGGAATAACACAGAATTGGCACTTACTTGGACTTAAACAAGCCCTGAGGGGCTCTTGGAATGTATAAGGTACAACTGCATTCACAAGTAAACTACTGTGACCCTTATCCATGCATTTAGCACTGGGATTCCAAAGCACAGACTTGCTGAAAACTATTTACATGATGAACTTCATGAGAATGAGCAAAGGCACATTCAAGTCAACTGTCTCTGATGTCCTGCTTAGGATTCTGATTTCTGCTTTGCCTTTCAGAGTTTTGCTGCTCACTGTAGCAGTACTGTCTCTCTACTCGGTCCACCTCTTACTGAAGACAGCAAAAGAAGGAGGTATGAGGATCAGGCTGTGACTGGCTTAGAGTTCCTACTGCATGCATGTTATTTCACCTTGGAACGCAATTCATTAAGGGTGTTCAATGCAGCGTCCCACGTGTTGTTTTGTTTTGTTGTTTTGTTTGGGTTTTTTCAGGATCATTAATATATGAAAAACTGGGAGAAAAGGCATTTGGCTGGCCTGGGAAATGTGGTGTTTTCATTTCAGTTACAATGCAGAACATTGGAGGTAAGGGGCAAATTTTTTCTAACTTCTGATGTTTTTCTACAGAACACAAGTGTTTTCTCTCCTCTGCCTGGCTAAATAGCATCAGAGATAAACTGGGTACTGTGTACAGTATATTATACTAAGGAAGGACAAGCAGAATTCATCTTGCCTGGTTTCTGCTATCTGGCACTTCAGTGCCTGGTGAAAGCTAGTTGCCCGGAATCTCTCCATTACCAGTGAAGACCCTTCAATGATGGCTAAAATTACTTGGTCGCCGGCACTCAAGGAGTTGGCCATTTCTCTTCAGATGATGTCACTAGCATCAGAAGTTAGAAGACTATACATCATCTGCTTCAACTTAGAGAAGATTCATCCAACCTAAAAGGAACAGCACATGGTTCTGACTTCACCATATAAAAATATTCAGTATTTCATCTTCCAGACAAATTCTGTCCTTGAAATGACACTTGGGTTATGATCTCTCTAAGATGTTGAGTGTTTAAGAGTGAATGTTAAAAGTTCTCATCCATAAAGATACTTCCTGTGAAATATCTATCAAGTAACCTTCATCCTCTCAGAATAGACCATTTACTTATCAATGTAAGTAGTAGGGGTAGGACTATGCATTCACACAACAAAGCTTACTTGGCTTCCAACAAAGCTTCCATGGCTTTTACTGCCATGGAGGAAGCCTTTTAGAAGACTGCAGAACACCATATCTGAAAGCTGAGGGAAGTTTGTATATTTTTCCAGATTTCTTAAGGAGAGGTAGTTGACATATAAATCAAATGCATTGTTAATCCACTAAAAGTATGTGGACTTTTTTGTGATCTCTCTCTTGGAACTTGGTATGTAATTGCAAATCCCCATTGGCATATCATTATTGTCCTTTTAGAGCAACTTTGCTACCCAGAGGTGGTTCACATCTCTCCACTGCATGAGACTTTTTGATTTTATTCATAAAAGATCCTATTCGACGGTTTTCCTTTCCTTTACAAGCCTGGATATCAAATGTAGCTGAATTCAGTAAGGAAGCATGTTTCCATATTAGTTCCTCTAGTTCTCTTGTCTATACTGATCCATAGGTCTCCAGAGACCTCTCTGTGGCCAATGTAAAATAACTGAGAAAAGCATGCCTTCTGGCAGAACATTTAAACAAGATGTATAGAAGTCCACCCCTTCCATCAGGAATACTGACAACTAGTTGGGGTATTTTTAATATATGGAATAGAATATTGGAAGAAAGAAGTTGAAAACAGAAGGGATACATAGATGAAGAGATTTATAGGCAGTAAAAACTAAAGTTACTACAGAATGTGGAGGGACAATGTCCATTGGAAAAACATTTACAATAGAAAAGGAAAAGAATGTAAATTTCATCAGGACAGTGATCTGAGCACATTACTAATTCAGTAATAACTGTATTGCTAGATGTCATTCAGGATATGGTTATAATAATATCAAGGGAACATACCATCCATTTAGTCACTCTGTTATTTGAACAAAACACATTTCTCTATTTTAGCAAAACTGGTTTCCCAAAAGTATATGTTTTTCATGCAGCAATAAATTATTTTTGTTGGAACTACACTGTTTTCACTTAATGTGTTTGGTTTTTTCAGCAATGTCAAGTTACCTCTTTATTATTAAATATGAACTTCCTGAAGTGATCAAAGCATTTATGAAACTTGAAGAGAGTTCTGGGTAGGTACCTTTGCCCAACCTGAACCTCAGATGAAAAATTGTCACAACTGATGTCAATGATAATGATTGTTATCTTTTATTCCTCCTCTTTAGTGAATGGTACCTAAATGGAAACTACCTCGTCATACTTGTAACTGTTGGGATTATTCTCCCCCTCTCCCTTCTAAAGACTTTAGGTAAGACTAATGTTCCACATAATTTCATTTCTTATTTCTTTTAAGATTGCGATTTCACATGTAGCTGAACTGTTGTGTTTTTTTTTTTTTTTTTCTTGCTGCGCAGGTTATCTTGGTTACACGAGTGGTTTTTCTCTGACCTGCATGGTTTTCTTCGTCAGTGTGGTAGGTGACTGTCTGGGTATTGTCTCAAAGGAAATACAGAGCCTGTAAACTGTGTAAAGCTGTTGTACTTCTTACCATGATAATTTAATGTGGATGTTAGAACATCACTGCAAATAAATTAAATCAACAAGTATATTGCTAAACAAAGCCAGAATAAAAAAGATCAGCCTGAAATACTACACTTGAGAATAAAAAATAACACAGGGCAAAAAGCAGCAGAGACAGAGTAACAACAAATACTTTCAGGAGAAGCAGAAGTGGTATCACTTAGTTTCTTGCTCCTTCTGTTTCCCCTCTGTTTTCTGTGTGCCTGTTTATACTTCTGTTGGTATGCCCCGGGTGTAAGTGTAAACCCCTGTGGCAGTACTCTTCTGATGACACAGTATACTCTTTTGTAGGTAATCTTCAAGAAATTCCAAATACCCTGTCCTCTCCCCATTGTGGACCATGGGGTTGAAAACTGGACTGCCACCAACAATACAGTGCCAGTGCACCTGGTCATGTTACCAAATGAGTCACTCAGTTCTGGTGTGAATTTCATGATGGACAACACAGCTGGGCACTTTCCAGGCCTTGAGGAGTCAAAAGATACCTCCTCCAAAAGTGGTGTAGAATATGAAGCACACAGCGACAGTAGTGACCTGTGCCAGCCAAAATACTTTGTGTTCAACTCACGGGTAAGGGAAATGCTGTAGAAAAGTCAGAAGTACAGCAGTGACCATTCTTACTAATGGGAGCTTTATTTTACAGACTGCCTATGCAATACCCATCCTGGCATTTGCATTCGTATGCCACCCTGAGGTGCTACCAATATACAGTGAACTGAAAGAGTAAGGTTCTTAAATTTTGTCCCATACTTCCAGTTAGCCATAGCTAGAGATCATTTTCTATGTGCTCTGCCTTGACTGCTGGTGTGCACACATGCATGATTTATTGCTCTTCAGAGTAAACAGATAATGGCTTTGCTTGACCTAATAGTCAGATATTGGGGAGAGAATCACTGTTAAGATAGAAACATTGACTTATATTTACTTAGGAAAGGAGAAATATGGATAGTTCTTCAAATGATGTGAAATATACTGGGGAACATTTCTGCTGAAACAGATAATTCTGGTTTCTAATAGTATCGTAATGAGTTCCATGTCTGGGTCAGCTGCTGCTTACTCTTAAGGTTTCTTGGGATGCCATTGGTTTGTGTGTCTTACATAGGCTCTTCACCCGGTCTATTTTGTTTATCAAATATCAAAAAATCAAACACACTTGCTTAAGTCAGCACAGAGATGACAGTTGGGAAAGGCTAAGGAAACATAATTATTCAACAGCAGGAATTACATTAGAGGAGCTTCTGCTGCAAAACTCAAGGAAGCTAAGACCTATTACCTTCTATTTCATCAGGTTTAACCTCAGAAGAAATAAAAATTCTCAGATGACCGGGGAACATGTTTCCAGGTCCTATAAGCTGAAGATTTTCTTACACCAAATCTTTAATCAAAGGACTTCTAAAGAAACACTCTGACATGCAGGAGGTTCTTGAACCTGCAGAACAGCCATGTATTTAGATAGCCTTTTAGGGCATGTTCATAAAGAGCCACTGAAAGCTCTTGTCTATTATAATTATCAGCCCTGTATTTTAGGCACCCCATTTTTAATTTAAAATACCCCATTTGAGATTGATAGTATATAAATAATGATATACAAAATAATGCAGCACATTTATATTTTGTCACTAAGTAAGCAGTGGAAATGGAGTTTCAACACACTTTTTTAAGTCTATGTTGTTATGCACAGAGCTGTGAAGCTTCAAGAGCTATGAATAACCAATATAGTCACTATGAACTTATTAGCCAGTGAGAGGATGTCACTAGAGCTATGGCTTTTCAGAGGACTTCTTGTATAAATAGGGGCTTTATAAGAATATCACTGTTACTCTCTTTCTCTCCTACTTCAGTCGCTCCCGAAAGAGGATGCAGAATGTCTCAAATATCTCCATCACTGGCATGCTTATCATGTATCTTCTGGCTGCCCTCTTTGGATACCTTACTTTCTATGGTAGGTCAAAGCTCTGTTCTCTGCAGAAATTTCCCTCTCATTTTAAAGCCAGTGGGATGGTTCTAACACACTGAGACTCAAGTGTTCATGTATTTTCTGTGGGCCTGAATCCAGGTATGAGCATTATTTACATATGCAGCGTGTATCCTCCTGAATAAGCAGTGGGACTTATCCAACTGGCAGATGACAGTGAGTGACTCAGAGGCACCTACTAGGGAGTACCAGTTATGCATCTTTTGGTTTTGTGAACTCAAAGAACAAGCTGCTGTAAACTTGGGTCTTGGCAAAGGCCAAGAGTGACTGTACTAAAAATACTCTAGCATACTCAACAGCTTTACATGACACTACTAAGTGCTACCCACCTTGGCTCTGACATCATTAATTCAGCTTCACCTATGCTGAAAAACAGGTGCAAATCATTCTAGTGTAAAAAAAATATGGATGAAATAGACTAACCGGTAGGTAAACAGAGTAGCCCCTGTATTAGCACACCATTTTATGCAAACACCACCTCTTTTTACCTCGTTAGTTCCTCTGTTATAGCAGAGAATTGAATGACACAGCACAATCTGCTCTCTATCGCTGGGGCAAGAGGGTTCTATCTGAGATCTGGGACACCTGGGGAGAGGTCAACAGGAGTTGTTCAGTGAGTTGTTTACTATTTTGTAACAGAGAAATTACTTTTACCTCAGGTTCCACATACACTTAATGACTTCAAGAAAGTAATTGAGATACTGGAGTACAAAGCATCACCTCAGAGCTGTATTACTCTCATCATCTCTGAATGATGGACTTGTATGGGTCATGCTGGGAAAATTCCTCTTTTGTGCCTAGCCCATAACATGTATCTGATGACAGCAGATGGGCCAAAGCTAATCTTATCTGGCTGCAGTATAAAGATATTTTCGCATGTGCAGTTATTGCTTAAGTGATTTAACTCCTTTCTGTTTCCTTTTTGTAGGAGAAGTTGAAGATGAGTTACTTCATACGTACACCAAAGTGTACACCTTCGATGCCCTCTTGCTGTCTGTTCGCCTGGCAGTACTGGTGGCTGTAACCCTGACCGTGCCTCTTGTCCTTTTCCCCGTAAGTTACACAGCTGCTGAAGCTGAAATATGGGCTAGCCTGTATACACTGACTGTATTTACTCAGACTTTAACATTGAAGAAAAGTAAGCCTGAGTTTTTATTTGGGAGGGTCTGTTTTCACATATGCAGTTTGACCAGAGCAAGGAACTTAGGTAGTTAGGGTTGCAAACTTTGAAGGACTGAAATAAATCAGTCTTTATAAATAAATCTGAAATAAATCAGGAACAACTGCCCTGTCTCCCTCTGACTCTCTCTGTACTATATTTATCAGAACATCAGTGTAAGTACCAAAGGCTTAGGGATATACTGAAACCACTTATGAGATTTCCTAATACAGACATAGGTACCTACTATAGCATCCAAACTCCAGACATGTGCAGCTCAGGCCACGTGCTGTGCAGGGCTGCCAGACCTGGCTGCCAAGGTAGAGGGGCAGAGGCCCTGTACAAAACTTACATGCTTAAGTCTATGGACGGGGGAGGAATCTAAGTGCTAAAAAAGTCACAGTCATGATTCAGCCACACAATCAGATGTCTGAGTAAAGTTTGGAGCTTCTGGGTACTGTTCACAGGGAAAAATGCAATATTGACAGTAGCAGGGACAGAACAAATTGTTTTGCAGAGGGACTGACCCTCCTCAGGGATCAATCCCCACCTGAAGAGCAGACCTCCAGGGTCCTGAATGTACAGGACTGTCCCTCGTGTCTTCCTTGAACTGCTATGTAGCAGAGGAGAAAATAGTTGATCCTGGTCATTAAATTTTGGGAGGCTGGGGTGTTGTTTGTATGGCATGTACAAGCCCAGCATCGTGCTGCTGGCAGACTCCCAACAATCTATGTCACACCATAGTGTTCCCATCTGATGAGAACAGTAACCCTGGGGTCCTGTTGCTCTGTTGTCCTGGATGCAAACATGAGCTCTGTGTAGGTACTGTTTCCAGGCTTGCTGACAAATACCTAAAAGCAGTGATCAGCATTCAAGGTTGTCTACAAGAAGAATATTCTGGGATAAAGCACCCAGAGTGATCAGTCCATCTAGCATTGAGCTCTTTGGTGCTCTGCCTTAAATGTCATGTTTCAGCCAGTGACTAAATGCTTAAATTAGTTTAACTAACCAATCCCTTGCCATGGGAAATCAAGCTAAGGATATTGCAAAATCCTCTATCTGTCAGGTGTAGCATTTTGCATTTTCAGCTTTCTGTATATTCATTTTTATACCTGAACAGTGTGCTAAGCTTTGGCAGTTACATACCACAGAACTAATCGCTCTCTTAAAAGAACTCCCCAGAAAGTATCATTTGCTAGTAAGCCAGAATATCAAACAATTTTATATGGCCTATCAGAACTGCCAGCTCAGCTGATCTAATTAGTCCAAATAAGCAGTATACTTGTATCAACTACTCTTTTATGAATTACCACATTTGTGTTTACTTAAAGTAGTCAAATTTTATTGTGGGGTTTTTATTTTAAAAACATTGCATTGTTAAAAAAAAATGTATATCTATAGATCAATGTACCATCAGTCACTGTAAAATCTCAGTTTGATAGCTTAAGTTTAAAGACTATATTACAGCAGGAATAATGTGAAAGGTGTTGACAGTAAGTGAGCAGGAATGCAGGCAGCAGTTCTTTGGTAGAATAAAGATGGTTTATGCCAACTCAGGGGCTGAACTCTCCTTTCAATCTGCCTTCCTCTTCATAATATTGTCTCATATGAACCTGAAAAACTTTAAAATATAAAATTCATGGTGTGTTTTCAAATGATGGGCTCAAAATCTGAGAGAAACTCATACATTTATTGAATTGCCAAACTCATCCAGAAACAGTTGTCTGTTACTTTAAAACAACCAAACAGAAGTGGGGTTTGAGCTTTTTTCAGTGTAAAAACATTTTTGTTCAACTTCTACATTTCAAATCTTTTCAGTTAATCACAGTACTCTGAGTAACACTTTCTCCAGTCACCAAAGGGATGTGCTCTTAACCTTTTTCCCACTTACCATCTTTGATGATGAAAAAGAAAAAAAAAAACTCTCCCCATTTTGTGTGAGAAAGTCAGCAAAGAAAAATGATCCTCTGTGGTAGCTTTTAGGATTATAACTGCCAAGTGGCATTAAAAAATATGCTTTTGAAAGAAATATATACGTATACATTTAATGATAGTAAAACAACAGCTTACTCTTTCACAAAAGTAGATGACAGAATTCCTGTGGGATTTTCAGAGGGATCAGGTTCAGAAATACAATAACACATATTTCACCCATGTATTTTTTGCCTGTTGATTAGTGTTCATAGTGGGGGGGGTTCTTCTTTTTTTTTTTGCTGATATTAGCATCTTTCAGTTGAACAGATTTCATGTCCCTGATTTTACACCTTATTTACTTGACTTTTTTTACACTGCAAATATTTGAGTTTCTGCATTAAACTGTGGACCCAGTTCTCAAAAACCTACATCAGAGTGAGATTACATTAAAGGACTCAAAGACTGAAAACACACTTCTTCAGTCAGAATTTCTCACAGCAAAAGTACATAGCATAGATCATTTTTAAAAGCTGAAAAGCAAATATAAATTAATTGCTGGTTTACTTTCCCTGCTGGTTTTCATCTTACAGATCCGTTCATCTATCAGTGCATTGCTGTTTCCCAAAAGGCCGTTCAGCTGGATAAGACATTTCCTGATTGCAGCAGTAATTCTTGCTTTTAATAACCTGCTTGTAATTTTTGTCCCGACTATTAAAGACATCTTCGGATTTATTGGTAGGTTGCATAAATACTTCTTGTTTACTGCGTTAATCCTTTTCACAACATATTTACATTCATGAACTGAATGATGGTCTCAATTTGGGTCTTACAGCAGAGTAATATAAACACAGATTAAAATTAAGAGGGAAATAAAAATTCCCAAACAGCTGACAGACAAAGCTAAAAACTACTCAACTTCATTGCTACCTTGCATGAGTTACAAGGAATCCAATAATCCCATCATAAAAATTATTAAGGAATTCCCGTTTTGACAAAAAGGGCATTTAGTGCATGTGGAGGAGAGGGGAACATGTTTGCTTTTCAAAAATGACTGGATGACTGGACAAAATGTATTGACTTCAGAACTGTGATGTTACAAAAAGGAGAAAAGTTACTAACTTATATTGATAATCATAGTTCTCTCTCTACCTCTTCCTTTTTTATCAGTTTTGGCCTCTGATCAAAGAGGTCCATGAAGAGCCTCCATACTTGGAGCTGTGTGAGGACTCAGGACTGCAGATGCCCATGAGAAAGACACCTCCATGGGGTTTCTGCTTTTTTTCATATTTTCTACTCTACACCGGCAGCCAGTTTGCTCCTCCCTGCCTTTTACACCTGGCTCACAGCACTGGGCTCTGCTGAGAGGAGGGCAGGCACTTCCAGGGCACAAGACATCCACCCTCTTTTCAACACCTGCTTTCCAGGGTCACTGTGCCCTAGGAGTGCCTGTTTGTCCTCACTTCACCACTCACATGCAATCGTCCATATCACAGACAGCCACACCAGGCTGAGTAAAACCTTTTGGTAATGAGTGCCTCTTCAGACATCTACAGCTCTGTACAAATACTGTCTACAGAGAGAGCTCTTTGTGCAGCTGAGCTTGGAAGAGCAGCTGCCTCCCCACACTCCCTCCTTTGCAGGTGCACCACATTGCTTATGTGTTAAACAGCACAGTACTCAGCTCTGCTCTCTCTTCCAGGTGCCTCTTCTGCTACCATGCTGATTTTCATCCTGCCTTCTGCCTTCTACCTGCGACTTGTTGAGAAGGAGCCCCTGAGGTCTCCCCAGAAGATTGGGGTAAGGGAGCTAGCAGAAATTGGAAAAGGAAGGGTGGGAGGGTTCATGCTTTCTGCTGATCACAAATACTCAGACCTTTGACTTGCAACATCTGTCAACAGCTTGTAAGTGGTACTGTCTCACTCAAAATACAGGCTGGGCAGTGTGAGAGCCAGGCTTCACAAGTCAAAGCCTTTAGCACCCTACTGATACACAGCATGAAGTGTCTAGGTTAAAGTGTGTCCTAAGTCACTAGAAAAAGGCATTTATTTAATCCAATCTAAGCTCTAGTTAAGACCTGCACTTGCATAAATTACACCAAGACAGTATATAAGGAGCTATTGGTTCACACTAGAAGGCCAGCTGTGGATTAACGGGAAGATTTGAGATCAAGGTTAAGAAGGAAGTTGTACTGCAGAGATAATTAAGAAATAGTGAGTTCCCCACTGAGAGAGATCCATATATCTACAGAAGACATATATGAAGGTCTATTGTTTATACACAGCATGTGTTTATACATTGTGCTGGACTGCCACAGCAGAACCTTTCACCCTGAACGTCGATAGGTATCTGCACGTTTAACAATATCACCAAGGACATGTCCTTTGAAAATTTAATCAGACAAGTTGTTGATGAAATATATATGCAGGCACATAATGTAAACAGATGCACATATACATCTATACAGATGTTCACAAAAAAAAACCCATGGAAATTCAATTGATAGTGCAAGTATTTGCTGTCATAAAATTATTTCTGACTATTACTTTTGAAGCTCTTATTATAGAGAGACTGTGAATATTTGTTCATCTCTGTTCACTCTTCATGTTGCCATGTGTTAGGCATGTCTAGAATTTCACACCCTACACTGAGATCACATACAATATTATCTTAGTGTTGCGAGGCAGAATATTGTTAAGTGTGGACAGATTACAGTGAACTAAAGCCCTTCTAAAGCAAAGGGTCACTATAAGCATCTGAATCACTTGAATATATACAGAAATGCCTTCAGAGAAAAGAGATGGACTTACCAGTTTGGCTAATAAGGATGAAAGGGATGAACACTGAACCTGTTCTTGACATCAGAGGCAACAATCATTCCTCAATAACTGGTCAATTTTTAAAGAAAAAAAAATGTTTCTCTGTTATATTTTTTATTATTGTTCATATTAAGTGGGGCTTTCTATAGTCTTGTAAAGCCTGGCTTCCTTGGACTGAAATTCACACAGGACTAACTTTGATTCAGGTAGCCCTGTATGACATGACTTGGGCTTTAATCATAGAGAATGACCCAAACTCGGGCCCCAGGAGTTACTTAAATGGTGTTCCAGTGGGACAGTCTGTGAACTACAGTCTGCTCAGTCACTTGCTTTATTAATAAAATCTAATTTTCCTATTGCAGGCTCTAATTTTTCTTATAATTGGCATAATCTTCATGATTGTGAGTATGACTCTCATTGTAATGGACTGGATTTACAATTCTCCAAGTTCCAGACATCACTAACCTGTGGAGACAACAGAGTGCTTTTTTTACCATAAATATTTGTTTTGTGTGCTCCGAAAGACACCTAAATGGGACTGTAATTCCTAGCTAGTAACTGCAGTATTTTGAAGACAGTTTCTGGTAAGGTCACTAGAACCCAATGGAGTTTACGTCATCCTTTTCACTAAGGACTGTTATTTATGCATTAGGAACCTGAGCTTACCAATTCTGCCCAGGTGAAATGAAATGTGTGGTGTGGATGCTTTCTATTTTCAAAACCAAAATAACTGTGTACATAGTCCTCAAAATTAGCTTGGCATCACCTTTTTCAACCTCTCCCATCAAGCTAATAGCCATTGTTTCTAGACCCCTGGAAAGGTAGCAGCCAGAAAGCGAGCTAGTGCCTTGGTTTCTAGCTGAAGCTCGTGGGAGTGGCCGCCCTGCTCCAAGAGAAAGGGCATGGTTTCTGTAGGGGATCTGAAAGGTGACTGCTCCTTGCCGACCTGTCTATCAGAAAGATGACAAGCCAGTGGACAAAGCTGAGCATCAGATTTGTTGCCCAAATTTATCACCCTTGGCAGGTGACGGCTGTCGTTCAGAATAAAGGCCCCTGGCACAGACCTTGTGCTGGGGAGTGTGCTTGAAGAACAGTTGACCATTCATGTTTTGTTGGTAAAGATGCCTGTACTGGAACCATCAGGCATTTCTGCTGTGGGGTTTTTTTTGGTTTTCTTTACTTTTTTAATTCTTGTGTGAGCTTGCAGCACTGAACAAGTTGTATCCTCCATAGAAACTTGTCTTCCATTCTCACGGGAATTTAAGGAGACCACAAGGTGTGGCAAAGCATCCTATCCAGTATTGTTCAGTACTTGTGTATTTGATAAATGTCCAGTGCAGGAAACTGTAATTTGCTATATATAAAAATATATGTATTTATGTACATATTTTTTTTGTTTTCCTCTAGTTATAAAAATGTTACCCTGTGGTAAATGATTTTTGAAATTTTTTATGTGTCTGTTTTCATAGTCACACACTTAATATTGTTTTGAAGAAAACATATTGGATCGGTGGGTTTGTGAAAGGTTCATTTTTATTCAGCAGTGTTTGAAATATACCTATAGCAAGCCCTAACTGTTACCTGTGTATTCAGATGTTTACTACTTATATTACAATAAATTGCAAGATGTGTTCCTCTTGAGAACTTTTAATATATGCCTCCAAGTTCTGTATTACCATTGAACACAAATTTGGGTAACTTGCTCAGCTGCTGTACCTTAGCTTGGCTATGCATATGCTAGCATTCAACAACATACGTAATTAAGGGATGCAAAGGAAAAGACATTACTGACAATCTCAAGTATATCATGTTATGCAACTGTGTGAGACAGAAAAAAAAAAGTTAAATTCCATGTTATATGGATGCTTAAATAACACTCAGTACCCTCCATATTGTGATCTTGGCTGTAGAGTACCCACTACATATGCTTTCTCTACCCACCAGGAAAAAATATTCAGAGAAGTCACATTAACTTCATAGTAGAGGGAATGAGTGGGAAGGTGCAACTGTTTTTAACACACTTACACAAATTCAGTCTCATGTAATTGGAGTTTTCATTTTCCAACTTAGAAATCTGTTAAGCACACACCTGTGAACTTAGAAAACCATAAAGCACACAGAAGTTGTCTCTACTCATTCCTCAGCTTTGCACAAAATTTTCTGTGTGTATAAACACATGGATACTTACAGGTTAACTTGAAGATCATATCGAACATATATTCTATGCCAAATGATCTCTTTCTGAGCAGTATTTTATGCTCACTTGAGTACTGTATCCTTAATATACTGGGGCACACTTCCTTGTAAATGCTATCTGTCTTAATTTTTTAAAGAAAAATTTGCCAATAACATCTTGCTCTATTTTAAGCAGACTAATACAAATAATACTGCATTACTACTGAAGAGACCTTTCATATGAACTAGACTTAATAGCAACATAACCACACACCTCTCTTCCTGTGACCATTACTGAGTTAGATGTACGGAATAACTGAACTGTAACTGCATCTTTGCTTCAGAGAAAAAGCACATACAGTGACTACATCTGCACGTAGAGACTCAGTAATTCATGTAGTCCACCTAAAATATAGATGACATCAAGAACAGTAACAGAAAAACTATGGAACAAGGACATAACTCACTGCCTTTCCATGGCACAAAACTGTTGGTGTCTGAAGTAGAGGTAAGGAGTCTGTAAAATGTCAATTTTTCAAGTTAAAATATGTCGGTCAGAATGACATGGAGCTGCTGTGCACACCGGGAGCAAGGGTTGTATTGCACACTAACATTAGCGCTGCTGGGAATGGTGGATGTTGGAGTTTCTTGTTCATTTTGTAATGTTGACAATAAGCCTTGTGAGGATTTTTATTACAAAACCATCCATGGATGTGTAATAAATGAATCTTTGAAAGACTAGATCTTTTTTTCTTCCATTTTAGGCTAGCAGGAGAAGGATTTTTTTTTTAATTAAGCTGAGTCAAACTGGTAGCCATAACATGATCATCACAATCTGCATTCCCTTTTAAGAGATAAATTTTTGTATCCATATATCTGCGGATGAGCAAGATGACACCCCCGTCATATAATAATCCTTTTGCATACCCTACTTTGTATCTATTCATGGAGCTGCACAGACATCACCGGCTAGAGAATGGCTGGCGTTAAAAGTGGGGTTATCTGCGAGATACTGAATGCCTCATTCTTCGGAGCATGGGATTAGCCAGGATGCACAGTATAGCAGCTAAGTATAGTCACTATTAGGAGCATGCACCAGATGGTACTGCTCTGTATAAATACTTCCTATCATTGCAGCTGTAGGTTTTCCTGCTGTTACATATTTGTCTGGTGTATAATCTTACCCCAAAATATACTGGCCTATGCGCCACTCCAGCACCAATGAGCTCATATGAGAACGATGCTTGCAGACCCAGCCAGACAGTGTTTGCAACCTGCCCACTAATGAGGGAAGCATTGCAGACCCAGACACTTGTTCAACACAACACATTCTCCCCAATTTTCCCTTCCCCTGTGGTTAGGCATTCTTAATTCCCTGCAGCATCTCCTTTGCTCTGTCTTGATGGTTCTTGAGCTCCTAATTTCCTGTGGCAGGAGGCTGTTTTAATAAACAATTAAAATTGTGGCAAGTGAACAAGGGGAGTTAAGGAAAAGGTATGTCTTCAAGGACAAAGAAGAAAGCAATGAAAGTATATTAGAAATTTTAGAGGTGTGTCATTAAATGGACATGACAAGAATGCCAGAAGTGATATATAGAAAAAAACAGATTCAGCTCTGGATTTCGAAAAAGGCAGAACAAGGGACACTTATTAGAGGGCAAAGTCCTCTCTAGTCCATAAATAATCAAAGATGATGTTAAACAACATCTATCTGGAAGAAGGGCAGCAGGCCTAGATAAGCCACAGAGCAGCTGGCTATGGTGTTAATTTTCAGTAAACCCTGGCATGCTTGGCTAGTTCTCAATGACTGACATAATAGTAATTACAGCTAGTCAGCAATTACTCACTAAGAGGTTAAGTTGGTGCTATAGATGGAAAATTTCCATTATTTGACTTTAAATTTCAATGGAAATTTTACTGAAAATGTACTATTTCAACAGAATTCAGGCAGCGCCAAGGCAGACCCGAGTGGAAAACTGCCTGGTTTTCCATTAACATGCCTAGCAAAGTGCTCCCAGGGACTACAGCTCCTGGCCTCCATCTCCCCTGGCAGCTAGGTCCCCTGCGAGGGGGACCACCTCTAGGCCCAGCCCACTGACCCAGCCCAAGCAGTCCATGCACTTTGTTTGGAGGTCCAGGGTGAGCTTGAGGCCACAGAGTTCCTCCCTTGGAGCCTGACCTTAGTGCTGTGGTAGCAATCCTGTCAATATTTCCATAGTATATTGTGCTGTCCAGTAGAATCATCAGAAAAACAAAACAAAACAAAACAAAACAAAACCAACCCTGGAGAATGTTTTAGTTAATTAAATCATCACTTACTGCAAACAATTAAAAGCTTGTGCTGAACCTGGAATGATAAATACTGTTTTTATAAGAGCATGGAAGATATTAAGCTGGAAGGGATCTCAAATAACCTCCTCTTCCACACCTGGGTTAGATAACAGTCTTAGGTTAGTGTTTGAAGGCAACAACATTGGCTCCAGACCCTCATTTCAGACATTTAGTAAAACCCAGGAAAAAAAATTTTAAAATCACTGTGCTAACTGGTCTCACAACCACTAAAGTCAGTGAAGAGCTACTGTGTCTAGCTATGTGGTTGTTGTGGTTTAAGGGTTAACAAACTGAATGGGGGGTGCAGACTAATCCCAGGACCCTGAAGGCTCAGAGGGCAGCTATTATTCCCTCCCCTTCCCTGCCACACACCATAAAGCAAGGAGACAATAAGTTTGGGGAGCTCTTTCTTCCTTGACTCTGCTGCTGTCACAGCATCTCAGCAGGTCTGGGCCTGACTCCACGTGTGCCACACAATCCATCACCATCTGAGGTCAGGTCTTCTATATTGTTCTATAGCCCTCTCCCCTTAACATTCCATTTTCTTTCTTTTTCTCCCCCTCCCCTCCCCCTTCAGGAGCAAAAGCTCCTGTTTTTCATTAAATTTATAGTCTTAACTTCCAGGCTTGGGTGAGGCTTTTTTTCCTTATTCCCCTTTTTATTCTCTCCTGGGATAGAGGAAGGAGGGTGCTAATCCTTCTCTGTGTTTCATGGGGCCTTGTCCTGAGCCTTAAACAGGGAGAGTGGGAGGCTGATACCTCAGTACCCTCTGGACCCTGAGGTGCTGGGAGGCATTTGCAGTGCTGCAGAGCTACCACCATCAGCAGCAAGTTCTGTCATGTGGTGCCTAAGTTGCCCTGGCCACCTGGTGAGCCAAGTTCTAAATCCAATGCATCATGTGATCATAAATAGCTTTGGAAATTAATACACTGCCCTAATTTTGCTACATAAAATGAGATGAAGACCATGTTCTGTTACTAACAATGACACAGAAGGTGTTTATTACCTAGCAGAAGTAAAACTAAACATAAAAGTACACCCAGATGGCCACAGCTCTCCAGGACACTTTGAAGTGGATGTTTCAAGTTCCACATGCTCAAATGGAAAACGTTCACAGCATTCATTCACCTATACAGGCAGCACGTGCCTCTCCTGGCACACTTATCTTAAGGTTTAGGAAAGTTACCCTGTCATCAGTAACAAATTGTCTAGACATAAATTATTACCTAGCTATTTATTGCCAAAAGAATGGTCCATAGCTCCTCTCAGGGGAAGCTTGCTGATGACAGGAAGTGAAGGCTGCACGCCATCATCATCAGCCTCCTTTTTCCTCTCTAACTGAGGTAAAGCATCTATCTACCTTCTGTGCCACAGAGCTGCCAACATTTCCCACATTTTTTTTTTCTTATGGCTGGGTTTAGATTTACACAAACGTCTCAAGCAATTGACCCACTTTCCAGGTTGCCATGGTCAAACTAACCCAACAAACAGCTTCACATGCATGAGTTAATACAAGTGCTTGCATGAAGACTGATGCTACTCCTTTGAATGCCAACCTTTAACTTGGTCCATCCTGAGCAAACTTAGAAAGCTTAGCACAAAACATTTCTGAACTTCCCCAGGAAGAAGCAGCTGCTGAGGCAGACACCTTTTCACATACCCCACCTTTTTCACTGTTTCCTACAGGTCGTTTGGAAGTCTCCTCTTGGCTTACTACATAACCTCCTCATCATTCAGAGGCACTTCAGCCTAATATATCACTAATGGACAGAAATAGGTGCCCTACTTAAGTCCTCAAAGTCCTGTTGCAGGGGTTAGGAGCCACCTGTTTCTCTCGTTCAGTTACAGAGCAATACAAGTTACATATATCTGCAACCTCCAATGAACTGATATAAATCTTCTGATGGGACCTGGGCTGTTTTAATATACCCCCTTGCTCTTAATAATTCTTTTGCACTCTACAGTTAATTTTATAAATCTCATACAAAATACCATTCAGACCTTTTTTTAATCCAGCCTCAAAGAAAACAAACATTTGTATTACCCCTGTTTTTACACCTGTAAGTAACTTGGCAGACACAAACTGAATAGAAAATTATATTCCCCATTATTTTCTCCAGGAAATGTTATGTCAAACCCTCAGCTGTTCCAAGGAATGTGGTTCCTTATATTAGTCATTAAGAGTCTGCAAGACATTGGATACTGCTACTAACCTCACTCATAACGATCTGTGCAAACATCTGCGCAATGTGCAGCTAAAGCAAGAGTAAGCAATTAAAGCATCTATGCTCCTAGAAGCTATTGGGAAATCAAAGACAAGATTACTCAGAAAGCAGGTTTCCCTGGAATTGTTTCCAATGCCCAAGAACTCATAGTACTACATGAAATACATCAAACTGCATCCAGTCTAACAGCATTGACGGCGAAGTGAGTCAGGCAACCTAGTCAGGGATAACTCATTTTCTTATATATGCTCTGCTAGATCATATGAACAGACATTTTGGTTAAATGTGCATATTTTACCTGGCTTCAGTATAAAAAAAAAAAGACAAGGAGAAGATCAATATTTCTGAAAAAAAAAAAAGAATATCACCAGCATCCTCTGGATGGGACCAAAACTGTCTCCCTCCCATAGACACTGTGTCACCAGAGGCAAAGGGCTCACATCCTTAAAGTCAAAATTTGGGAGTATGCAGTTAATTCCAGCTCAATCTGTGCTCCATCTGCTTTGAAGCACAACAGCTACCATGAGGGCCAGGTTACTTATTCAGTAGGGCAGAAGATTTGCTAAAACACTGGAGTCAACTACGTGCTGAAGTCCTTAGCCAGCATGTTCCAAATTCAGTGCCAAATTAGAGAAAGATCTCACAACTATGTGCATGTGTGAAAAAGGTTATTTTACAATATTTAGCATAGTCTGATAGATTACTTTGATTGGTTATCATGATAAACACCAAGAAGCAACCTACTAGAACACCAATAAGAAAAGTCTCCTGCAGTCAAACTGTATTGTTTCCATGCCAAAGGAGACTTTTTTTGTTTGTTTCACTTCTGTTTTTTTTTCTGTTAACCATATGCCCCACAATCAGTGAATAATTTGAACTAAGCAATAAAACATGAATCCCAGGAGAAGAGGGTCTGCAGGGCTTGCTGAGCATTGCTTTCTGTCACCATGGATCCAGACACAGCATTTTCTCTTCTTTAATCAGCAACCAGTGACACAGGCAACTTTTTTTGCCCCATTGGACACAAAAAAAACATGAGTTGCACAAGCAAGCATTTGAAACTAGGAGCAGGTGACCCAGAATGTCCAAGCCTAACCTGCCTGTCACAGAAGGCTGTGCCACACACTCCAGTGTCAGGGGCAGCTCCCAGGAACAGCTAATTCTCTCTAGGAGCTCCAACTAGAAATTGCTCATTGTAGTCCAGATTCCCTTCCCAAAAGCCAAAAAAAAGCTTTCCTGCAAACCTACTTATGGAGGAAAACAGCAAAGCACAGTGAAATTGAGAGAACTTCAGAGTTTTTAAATGTTATTACTCAGTGACTGGGGAGGAGAGAGGAGACAGGCACTTTTAGCCTCTACAATAAAATGTTCAGCCCATGTGAAGAAGACTTGTGGTGCTCATGCTCCTAGTTTCCATGTGCTGAGATTTCATCTGAGCACTAGAAACTATTCCATCATCTTTGATTCTCATATTCCATCTACCTTCATCCTTTGATACTTGCTAGTGTCCACATTGGAGTCCATGCTGGTTACTGCAGCTATCTAAACACTGTATTTTAGCATCTACTGTAAAAATCACCAGAGATTTTAAAAATCACTGCTCTCTGTATCCCCTTAAGGAACAATAAAGAAAAACTTTTATTTGCTCTGGTAAATTTAACAGTACATTCATATTGGTATATAGCCATGTTGAAGGTAGTAAACAGAAGACAACATTCACCAGAATGACAGATTCCACCATCCTACCCTCTCTTTGGATGTGAGATATGAAAACCTCTCCCTCTCCGTTGGAGTGCAGAAGGTGGGGAATTAGGAAAATACCCTTTTCTCCAGCATCTGCTTAAATATTGCCTGTGTGCTCTGCTCTCCTCATTCCTGAATACCAAAATACTTCGCTCATGATTCTCGTGCAAGGAGATCACCTGGAGAGAGACAATGTGCAAATGCATTCACCAGAATGATTGCTGCCACTCTGGGGAGACATGCAGTCTGTGATTGGTAATACATAAACACACGTCGCTATAGCAACGCTCACACTAATATATATTTGCACAAAGGTCCAAGCCCTGAGGGACTCATTTGAGCCTTCATGAAAAGTTTCAGCTCTCCAAGGAGAAAGCAGGCACAATCCCATGAGACAGAGATGGTCAACACACCATACATTGCATGAATTACTGGTCACTTGGGGCTGAAACAAGTGATGGGAAATCATTTGTGAGAAAACCAGCATCTGACTGAAACCACCCAGAACAACTAAATAACGAATGTATTCATAAAAATCCAGGTCTTCCTATGATGATACACAAGAATCAGTAAATCTGGAGTTAACTGCTTGCCCTGAATAGTTAGATCACCTCTGCTAAGGTATGCAGACTTGATACACCATGTATCTAGTACCAGGTGGCATGAAGTTGCTCCAGTAAAAGCAAGTAGAAAATTTCACATGCACCCAAGACAAGTGGCAACCAAATCAGAAGAATTAATATATTAAACATCTTCCTGAAATAATTTCCCTCCTTCTGTCTTAAGGATCCCCATATATTATCTTTTAATGGAAAAAAATCATGTAAGCACAAATACAGGTTAACTCTAAGCATGTGCTTTATTCCACTGTGTCCATCACCCCTGTATAAAATATCAATTATAGCATAATCTTCTGGCTTTTTTCTGGGGTGTCATTGATCTCTGATATTCATTGAAATCAGGAACACAAAACATGACTTATCAAGCATGTAACATACTGTACAAAATGTGCAATATTTCTGACTTCTGAGTTAAAGTCACTTTATATATACATTTATCCTGCACCCAGAGAATTGAGTTGAATGTCAAATGATACATTTGGATTCAGTTTCCACTGATTTACTGATAATATTAATGTGTACTTTGAAAGCATTTGGCTCATTTACACCCAAAGTTCAAACAAATTTTAACCTCTGTGAAGTAAAATCCCAATCAGAAACCAAAAATTTATAGTATTAGTAGCTGAAATTTTGCCCCATCTTCAGAAAGTATGTTTAGCAGCTGTCTTCTGTCATATCTGTCCATAGTTATATCCTTATGAAAGGATGGGCAGAAGGAAGAAAGGGGTGAAACCTCCTAGCAGAAAGCTCCTGAGATTTATATAGTATAAGGAATTGTATTTTGCATTTTCTTTTTCAGTGTCTTTCATTGCACTGATGAGCCTCAGCCTAGAACAATGTCATTTTTAAGACAACCAGCCTGCGTGGGTGGCTATTTTAAACATTGTTGGACAATGCTACATATCACAGAGGTCACAGGGTTGGAGGAAGCTGTAGCCATGTGCACAGTGTATTGTTGACACAAGACAAGATGTCTTTGTTTATTAGGCGCTGATTAGATCTTTTTTTGTGTGTTAAATGCTTTCCTAATTGGCACCTCCATGCCTCCATGTGAACTGTTTTGTTGTTAGCCAAAGGAATCAGAAACAGAAAGAAATTTGCTCCAACTGGTGCCTGTGAAAAATCCCACTGGCACATCTGCTTGGAGGAAGTATCCAGACACGTATCTTTGACAAGAGTTTTCTGCATTAGCAAAAAAATATAAACTGCTAGTGGTCAGACATTAAATCCTTACATGAGTGAGGAGAGAAGTGAACCCAACCATAGCAGGCATGGCTGCTTGCCAGCTGTTTGGATCACCCACTCCAGCACTGCACCCAGCAGTGCCCAAACATCCTTCCCAGAGTTCACTAGAGCGGCTTGAACCCAGCAGGCTGATTGTGCTCTGAAACTATGGACAAGAGGTCACAAGTCCTTTCCAGTGGCTCTGCTGCAGGGACTGCATTTCCAGCAAAGGGCAATAACATCGCAGAGGGCAAGTGATATTTCAAATCCTAAAGCCCCTTCTCCAGTGACTGCATGCCTGTCCATCATCATATGCAGGGTCACTGAATAACCTTTAACTTTCAAGTTATGAGTAAAGTCGATACTAAAACAAATTGACTGATAACTGTTCTCTGAACTGATCTGTCTATTGTAACCAACAAAACTGCTTCTGGTGAATTTGATTCTCTGTATAAGGAAAGAAATCTCTCTCTGACATTTCTGGCAATGCCAAACAGCTTCGCACTCAGTAACAAACAATGTGCACAAGAGAAATGAGCATTTTGGAACGATCTCCACATTGCTGTTTCCTGATTGCTCATGCCTGTGAGTATAACAAGTTCCTGAGTTCCTGCAGAGCATGACATACTAATCCTCACAGCTACCACAAACAAGCTGAGGAGGAATTTCTGCCATACCCACTCCTGTCCCTTAAAGCATCACCTTCAAACTGATTGAATAAGAGTCTGGTATGGTTACAGAACATACACAGTCACTGCTGCTCTATGCCACCTTGCAGAGGTGGGCAGTGGGTGCTGTTTGTCCAACCCTTTGACACATGTTTTGAGGAAGACACCATGAGCTGCTGCATCCAGGACAATTCTCCATAATTCCTGAGGCAGTCAGCAGAAGTGAGGTGGCAGAAATGAAGCTGACATTAAAATGACAAATTTCCCACAATCGCTGCTAGAAGGGAAAAAAAAAAAAGAAAAAAAGAAAAGAAAAAAAAGAAGGATCCCCAGTTATAACTGAGTAAATGCCAGTCCAGTCCAAAGGGTAATATACTGTTGAACTTGAATCTATAGAGAGAGGATAGCTTTTATCTGACTGCTTTTAAGGAAAGAAAAGAAAACAAAACAAAACAAAAAAACCCAATCAAACACAAAACACAAACACAAAAAAAACCCTACTAAACAAAAACAAAAAAACCCACCCAAACAAAAACCAACATATGCACAGGAAAACACACACACACAAAAAAAATAACCAAACAACACACAAAAAATCCAACAACAAACTTTAAGTGGGATTTATAGGTAGGTAAAAAAAAAAGTGACAGTCCATAAATTCAAAATTTCCATCACTATAGTTTTAATTACTGCTGCCATGAGTAGGAAGAAAGATAACAGAGCATGAAGGAATCACATTCAAGTGCACTAAAACCCTGTCTTTGCCTTCACTGGAAAAAGGGCAGCACTGAATCAGCTGGAAAAACAGTGCTGCAAACAGCACTGCAATGCCAAGGAATCCAGGCTAAGCTCTCATCACGGTAACCATAATACTGGGAGAAATTACTCAAAACCAATTCAGGATCCTCTCCTTTGTCCCACAGGAGAGAGGAATCACTCAGGCACTGCTGAGACCTTCCATGAGCTTCATGCTAAGGTAAGTTTGGAGGGTATGCTAATAGCCATGCAGATGGGGCAGCACAAGAGGTCCCTGAGCAGTTCACCACTTGAATACTTACTCAGGGCACCAGGACAGTGCTGAAGCCTGTGCTGCTGGGTCTCACACTAATACCAGTGCCTGAAAAGCTGAAGCTGCATAAGGTGCAGTCATTCTGTGGAGCAGAGTGGCTCTGCATCCAGGCTTAACCTCAGCAGAACCACCCATTCAGCCTGCTCTCCATTACCAGCCAGCAGATCATCTCCTCTGCAGATAACACCTCCCTGGGAGAGAAATGCCAAAGCTGGCTCTACTCAGGACAGTGTGGCTAAAGATATGCTAGCACAGAAAATGCATCTGAGCAGTACCATATAGCCACACAGACATATTTGCTTCCACTCTCAAGCGAGAAGGTTGTGTTCATGTGGCCTTCAGCCCATGCTCTCCAAACTGCTCCTGTCCACCCTGGTCTGCAGGAGAGTTAATTGGAGAAATCATACCAAGGAGTGTGTGAAAAATTAAGGGCTAATGTAATATTTGTAGTGTTGCTAAGGTACCCAAATAAGGTTCATCTAGGTACCTTAAAGCACAGCTCTTCTGCTGCTGAGCCAGCTGGAAGTAGCACATTCACAGCCCCAGAGCACAGCACCAGGAGCTTGGTAAACAAGGAGCTGGCTCTACCTACACATCTGGCTCCCTCCCGCTCCCTGCACCAGGGACTCAGGACCAATGCTTCTGATACCGCTTGAGATGGCTTCCAGCACCTACACAACAGCACACATGAGCTGGGAAGCCTCCCTGATTGAGTGCACTTGGAAACATGATGCAGAAATTCAAGCTGGCTTTATGCAAAGCCACCTTGCAAAGCCATAGTACCTGTATTACTGAGGCCTTTCAGTCCAACTTTCCCTTGGAAAACAGAAAACTGACAGGATATAACAGCAGTAAGTAAAGAAGCAAAAGCTTAAGCTACAGGTTGCCATCAAGGAAAGTACTTATAATAGCACAAACAAAAGTTTATTTTGCACTTTTAGCTTCCGTTGCAGGACTTTTTTTGGTACAGGCTTTTTTGTCCTTCACATGCATGTCAAACAGTGTAGGGCCTGATCCTGAAGCTTTTACTCATTCACTTATTTTGAGTCTCTGCTCCTGCAAGAAAGTGTGGTGTACATGCACCTGCAGGACTAAGATCTAAGTGACCATTTCCATCTCCTTTTCTGTATAATATTCATCATCTCTGTACTTTTCCCTTATTTCCCCAGCCAACTCTTTCAAAGGAAATGAAACAATACTTCCCTCTACTGGAAGACCCAGGAATTCTGGAAATTAATGTGAAGTGTTAAATTTTTCTGAGCTACTTTTGCTAGGTTGAGAAGACAGATCACAGCAGCAGAGGATGAAGCAGACAGAGGGGAGTTAGAATTTTTTCATCTGATTCTTAGCCCTGCATTAAAGCATTGGGGAGCTCCTATATAACTCAGGTTTTTTCCATCAAGTTTTAGTCAGTGTGTCATGGTTGGTATTTTAATTATCAATGCACTTCTGAAAACCTTCATGCCACTCAGATTCTATGCTGAGATTTTTTTAAGTCTCACTGTGCATGTAATTTTCTGAATCTGTTGCATGGTTATTAGGCAGATTTTCTAAAGCTGCAATTACATGGCTTATTCCAGGACTCCAATAAGAATTTTGGGAAAAAAAATCAACCGCCACTAATGAACATCTTTGAAACTCCCGCTGGGGGTGTGAATCAATGGCTAGCCAGGGGAAGGCTCCAGGGCACATGGAAAATTTCACTTGTGGCTTATAGATCTTGTTGAGTTCCACAAGGCTGGAAAGGGTGATTCCCACTGGAGTCATGGGAGCCCTGAGTTTTCCAGCTTTTTTTATAAATCAGGATCATGCAAAGCGAGGTCAAGCACCAGCTGTCCCATTTCTGATTTCCAGGCATCATCTACTGGCAGCTGTCCATAAGCTTTTCTATAGATAGATTTCTACTGGTTGTGGAGGCCACAGGGAAATTTGATAATACAGGAAATTTATACCGACTAATACCCAGATACCTCTGTTCCCAGTTTTGTCTTTGTCAGGTTGCCTCCCAGTCTCTCAAGGGGTTCTGCACAATAATTACAGTAACTTCCATATCTTCTGGTAACTCATAACTTACTTCTATCATCAATTAGGCCCACAAAATTAAGTCTGGTCAACAGGCTTAACATCTACAAATATATCTTCATATGAAATCCAAAGTGTTGTGAATTACTCTTTAACTGATGAAGTATTGTTATCTAACACCTCTTTAACCGATGAAGTAACAGATGAGGTGTTTCAGCCACTAGTAAATGTTACCATTTCTGGGTTGAAACACAAACCAGAATGATAGGCAGGGAAACAACTACCAAAAAAAAAAAAAAAAAAAAAAAGAAAGAAAAATATTCTTCAACTGAGAACAAAAAGAATTATAGGTAACATCTCTGTGGTCAGATCCTGAGACCACCTTTGGTATGCATCCCACTCTTACTGAAGGAAAACTTTTACCAATTCAGTAGTAGCTGTTCAAAGACAGTGGCTCAAATCCAGGGCTCCCATTTTGCCAGGGCTCTGGAATTAACACCTGCTGCTTTGGAAAAATTGCCATGGCATGCCCTTGGGGGGCTAAAAGAGATCAGACTGCCCTCCTCTGCCTAAGATCCACTTGAAACAGCGGGTTAGTAAGCTGGCTAAAAAAAACCCAAAAGGTAATAACACAACTTGATTCATGGGTTTGACATGCTTATCTGAGGACTCTTCCCCCCACTGCTTTTTGTCCAGTTAGTCAGTTCCTCTGTTTCACAAGGGATCTCATATATTGTGCTTCTTTTCCTGTGTCCAGGAACATACTTGCCTGGAGTCTGAAAGGAAGGAAAATGTACTGTTGCTAAAAATGATCATATCGTCACTTCAGGCAAATCATGAGCTCTTTACGCCAGCAGTTAAGCAGTCATGCTCAGCTAGTTTCATTCAATGAAATCAGGTTGCCTGTATGAGTAACTACTTATTCAGCTTCATATGGAATTCAAAATCTGGTCATTTAAAGTCAGAATCAGAAATGAGAAGATCATAGCAGATCACAAGGTCTAAGTCACATTGTAGGAAAGGACTTTGTGTTCTTAATTATTCAGATCAGTGGGACCTCAAGACTTGGCATCTTGCATAAGCAGAAAAAAAGGGCCTTCTTTTTGTAGGAAAACAGCACACCAACTTCCCAGAAACAACATAGCTGGAAAGAATAGAGCTGGAGAGATTGCCTTGTAGGGCAAATCTCTCAGCCATTCACTGATTTATTATTAACATTTGTACTGCTGCTGTGCTAAAAGGCTCTGGCTAGCTTGGGCTCCGCTAGGCTAAGTACCACATTGATGACTAAGTATCCCACTGAAGACTCCAGTTCAGCCTGCAGCCAGCTGAAAAATGACCTGCTGGTCCTTTAAGTCAGGAAACTGGGGCACGAGAGGATAAATTCACAGGTGAGGACTGTCTGTCCATGTAGCATGGTCATCACTAGCTCAACAGCTTTTGTTCTGAATTGAGACCAAATTTGAGAAAAATAGGTGAAAGCCTTAGTCTCTGCAGACTTTCACATCTGATTCTTCAGAACAGTATGCCTTCCTGCTGAATACAGAGGTCCATCATTCCCATGTATAAATAGGCATTTGCAGAATGGAGGGATATTTCAACGAGCTTCATGAGATACTCCCAAGTGTAGCAGCAACTGCTGTTAAAAGCCTGTTAACAGTCCACTGCATCTGTGGCATTGGTCTCACGCTGGCTTTGCTCACTGTGGGTAATAAAGTTGTAACTTCAACCACTGCAACACATGGAGCTTTTTTTTGTTTGCTTGGTGACTGTTGCCTCCATATTGAATTTGTTCATTCACATTCCTCAGGTGCTTGGACTGACACATCCCCAGTGTAACTGGAAAAACATTGTGCATCCTCTCCACAGTACCACCTATGACTAGCCTGCCTGGTTTGGCCGTGTTTTACTCCACCAAAGGCGCAATCTGAAGTGATAAAGTCCTACACCTGACTTTGCTTGGCCATTTGGTCCCTCTGACCACAAATACCTGGCAGAGTCCTGAGGAGAAGCATGTTCCTTCTGCCACATGACTCCCATCACCTCTGCTGCACCCTGCAGTTGTGCTTCTCGTTGGCATTGATCAGCCTCACAGAAAGCCATCGGAGCTTGCACTGTTCCCCACTGGATTTGTATTTAGCTGGGCAGCTGGGCATTACTCTTTCAGGCTGGAGAGCAGTGGAAATCATGGCTTACAGCAGCTGGGAACTGCTAAAATAAGCCTTTTCCTGTTTGTGCACTTGAAAGCAAAGATGAAGGGTCCCTGGACATCAAAGAGAGGCTGCAGAACCTGAGGGTTAGTTAGCAGTATGTGTCAGGGGTGACAAGCTTCAGTCTTATGGGTGCTGCATGGTAGCATGAAACAGTCACAGAGAGACTAATCCTAGATGGCTTCATTTTGTAGTTTTCCTCTAGATAACTGCAACTGATGAGTGTGCTGGAAGAACAGGATTTTGCGGATGTACACAAACAATAATTATGTTTTAAAAAGAGTTAAAGAAAGCAAAGATCAAGCAAATAGCATGTGGTATACTTATAACATCCGTGAAATCATAAATTGAGCTCTTTAAGAGCTGTTGACCTTTAGTGCCACCCATTTTTTCTGTTTCCTGGCTCCCAGGCCATGAAAGTTTGGCCAGTCCAGAGCAAGCTATTGCTAAGCAGCCTTCAAACAGCATGTAATTGCCAAGACAACCCCTTTAGATTTTACATGTCCTTGTGAATTATTAGACTTCACTGCACAAAGGAACCTAAGAAGAGCCTTTGAAGATAATATCCCCGTGGGTTGGCCACAGCCTCTGTTTGACAAGACTCTGATGATACCACCTCAGGAGGAACCCCTTGCCAAATAGTCTTCATTTCCTGACGCAACAATATGGCACAACACTATGAAATACAGTTTTTTATTTCCTTTTTGTGTGCACTAGATGCCACATGCTGCCAGGGACCAAAGGACCTGCCCTCCCTATCCCCATCCAAGGCCTGAAACCTGGAACCACAGAGCAGCTCTCTGGGAGTAAACACAGAGGCCATATCATCAACAGCAGCAAAAATGTCCTTCTTCCAAGACATTACTTCAAGGTGGCATGCCCTTCTGAAACACATGCCCTAGGCAGCCACATGGCATCCAACATGAAGCAGGTTTAGCAACAAGAAATTCTGAGGCACATGCTACACAAGCTAAATATTCAGCATACCTCATTAAAATGGCTACTCTCCATGTTACTTTTTTCCTCTCTCAGCTGTCTTAAACAGAACGTTCAACCCAAAGGATAACATATTCTCCTCATTCTTTTTCATGGGGGCTGTTTTCTAAACCTTCAGTTTTGCTTTTGCCCACCTCTGGTCTTCATCTAATTTGTCAGTATTTTTTATTCCAGTTCTTGCTCATATGCTCCAGAATCACATGTGCAGCCTTTAAAATATCAGAATAAGCTTTATAGAGCAAATCCACAGAATGGGAGAACAGCTAAACAGTCTATCTGAATGCTCAAGTTATTTTACAGCATGCAGAGAAGAAGGGCAATGCCACCCCACTCTTCCAACGCTGTCCTGCAGATGGCTGACTGCTATTTGGTTTGTGCTCTGTTATAACCCCCAGATCCCTTTTTTTGGTTTGATGCTGTGTACACTTACACTTTATTGGTAATCCTGCTTTTGATTTTGCCATGCTAGACACAGAACTTTACAAGAAATTTACTTGTCCTGAAATCAGTTGGATGAAGTTTAATAATGACATTTCCCCAGTTGCTTTAATTTGGAATTCTGCTCTCCACAGTAATCCCCATTCCTTTTAGATTGCTTAGGTCTTGCATTTCTCCACTATCTCATGATAAAGTTCATCAGCCCCTGTTAAGACAATATTTTACCAAAACTTTTATTGCCCTAGACCATGCATGCTCTGAGACCCTCATGGGTAAATTTGTGTCAGAAACAGAAGTCTGGAGAAAATCCCAACATAATGAATATTTCAGCTGTTTCTTGTGCTTTACAGACTAGTCAAAGGGAAAAAAAAAAAGGTCAGGTTTTGTTTTTGGCACACAGAAAGTATTTCATCCTAGTGCAACGAACAGTTTTCAGACATGATCAAAAGACTTTAAGATCTGGGAATTTTAAACCTGGATAATCCAGCCACATAAGTGTGCATGAACTAGCAACACAGGTATTCTGTTGGGTCTGTAACAGTTGACTAGTCTTCCCCATTAAGAAATTAATCTACATGTTTCTTCCTGTACTTCAAATGTGTTTCTAGAATTTTTATGTCATTTCTAAATTGTCAGTCATGTTCTCTTTTAAGTTTTCTTTTCTCTCTGATTCCATGCTAACTTAGATATTTTAACACTAGGGACCACTATCTACCTTCAACTCATGAGAGCACAGACCAGAAGACTCACAGAATTCTTGTGGGGAAAAAAAAATCAAGCCCTGATGAAAAGATTTGTAGTTCTGGAGTATCTGCTGCTGCCATAAGTAGATAATTAAGAAGTGACTTAATGTAACTATCCCACAGTCCAACAACTGTATCAGGTGAAGAGCCTGGCCACCTCATAGCCCAGCACTCACCTCTCTCTTCAATATCACCACCTCTGAAAATCTAGTCCTTTCCACCATGCTTTTTGGCTGTACCTGTACATTTGAAACTGAGCACAACCTACTAAAGAGTATTGATTGAAACATTATGTTATCATATTACTTTCAATAGCACTCTACTACAACCCAAAATAGCATTTGCCTTTGATTCTCTGTACCAGATGTTTTCATTGAGCTATCCACAATGACATCTGATTTCCTGAGTGACTACAAATCATTTCCAACTCATATTACTCTTCCCACATGCATATGCAGTATTTAATATGCTATTGTATCATTGTGTTGGGTGGCTTAGTTTGGTCCTTCTGACTAGTGAGTCACTCCATTTGATAAAACTTTATCAGCAAGATTTATGTCTCATCTTCTTCACTCTCTCTTCCACTAGCTTAAGAAGAAGACACTTTTTTTAAACATCAGTCAAGACAGAACCATGTGTTATCAAGTCAGGTCCTCCTGTTTTCTAGCTAATTACATGATTAAGCCTAACCTTCACCCTCTGACTTATTGAATAGCTGATTGTGAGGACTTCTGTCAGAACCCCTATTCAGAGGAAGGCATATGCACTGTCACATCACCTTGTCTCTCTAGAAAGAAAGGTGACACTACACTAGTAGAATAGTGTAGAAACTTCCAATTTCTTCTCAGGTATCAATTTATTGTTCATGTCCTCTACAGTACAGAAAAAAAAATAATAATCCTGCCATACACAAAATGAGTGAGAGTGAGAGCTGACGAGAGAACTGCTGCTCTGCAGGCTGGTCCCCTGTGAGACCACAGGGACAGCTTTGCTGGCAAAAGGGCGAGGTGGGGTGGCCACGAGTAGCAGATGGCAGGGAAGCATGAGGGCATAAAGACATGCTGGAAGTCACAGCCTGCACTTGCACAAATCATAGTATCTTTTATGTATTCTCACTGCTCAGAATGGACTGATAGGATAAAGATCTTCATGTGAGTCTGTGTTCCCATGGAAATGAATATCATGCAATTTTTCATTCTCTTTCTGTCAGTTCTTCCTGCTGTTTTCTGGATCAATTTTTGGCCAGTTTTGGTGCAACCTGACAGAATCTTGTAGCCCTCAATAAATTAAAGTTTTTAAGAGTTACATGAAAGTCATCATCTAGAGAGAGAAAAGAACCAAATCATAGCCTTCACCAGGGGAAAGGTTGCAAACTGAGCCTGTTTGGCCATTTGGCCATATCCCCAGCCAGATACAAAAATGTCTTGCCTCTTGACCAGCCAGCAGTAAGAGGCAAGGGCAGAGTGCTATTGACAGGTTTAGGGAACATGTTGGGAAAGATTGTCAAGAACTACAGGAACATTATTTCTGCAGACATGGAGGAGCAGCCCAGCCCAGTTAGCACAGAGACAGCTGTTCTCAGCTCCCCTGGGCTTCCATGTCCAGCAGGAACTAGGAACACCTAAGGCAAAACATTTCCAATCAGACAAAACCTCCAGTTCAGCCCTAAACCACTAAAAGTCACTGTCTTACCCCAGTGTGAGCCCTGCCTTTTCCACATATCCATTGAGTGTAAGTAATACAATGGACACCATGTGAAACAGCTCCAGCCTTTTAGCTGCAAGGGCAAAGCTGGGTTTTGCCACACTAAGTGGTTGGGAAGTGGCTGTTCCTGACATGGGAGGAAAAGGAAGGGATGGTGTGGAGCAGAAGAATGAGGCTGTCCACTTCCACAGCCCACTGTGTCAAGGCAGTAATAGGGATGGACAGTCACAAGCTCAGCATCTACCTCAGCACATCCCTAAATGGAGAAAGCAGCAAATGTGGCTTTCCAGGACTGTGGTTTGGTCCAAGCAGGTGGTAAGATCAGAGGTGTTTTAAAATCCTAAGGTTCTGCCATCCTCAGCCAGTGGCTGTTCTCTCTGTGAAGCCAGCTCTGAGTTTCTCCCAGAAGACAGCAGCTGCTTCTTCCCTTCTAGACTGATTCCAAGAGCAGCCTTTAACTTTGAAGTCCTTAAGCCTGTTTTCTGAAGTGGTTCCACTTTGCAAGGAAACTTCACTGAGACAAAGAGAAAGGATGTCCTCAGCGAACTTTGCAGCTTCTCAACAGTTAGCAAGGCTAATAGAAGGTCTGGGATCCTCTGTGGCCTTCAAGAACCAACTCTGCATTTTACCCAAACAGTATGGATTGTTAAAGGAAAAAAATCTGTTGGAGATGTGCAACAGCAGTCTGTCTGATGCAAAATGTTGTGCAAATAGAAGTAGAAATAAAGTAATTTTACAGTCTAAATTTCTCCCCATACAGTGAATAAAGCCAGCCAGTGTCATCTGAAAAGCCTCAGAGTAGGAAGAAGAAGAAAAAAAGCAAAACAACCAAAGAAACAAACAAACAAAAACACACACAAGAAACTACACACACACAGAAAGAAAAGAAAAGAAAAGAAAAGAAAAGAAAAGAAAAGAAAAGAAAAGAAAAGAAAAGAAAAGAAAAGAAAAGA
>JAAGNO010023642.1:0-12501 GCA_033439905.1 Ceryle rudis | reverse complement strand
GAGGAGAGGAGAGGAGAGGAGAGGAGAGGAGAGGAGAGGAGAGGAGAGGAGAGGAGAGGAGAGGAGAGGAGAGAGAAATCCTACTTAACATCAAAAAAGGTAATGGCAAGTATGACAAACTTTTGCTGTGTCGATAAAGCTCCCTTTGAGGATGGAAGGAGATGGAATTGGATGATCTCAACTCCTGTCTCATAGAACCTCTCCTGACTGGAAGATGACCTTCTAGAGTTCAGCAGCTAGACAGCAGCAAGACGCAACTGCCCTCTGCATCCCACCTCTGCAGCACTTTGCTGCTGCTCTTTGCTGGAGGTTGCCCTCTCACAGTTCACATGCTGGTCATAACCTTTTGCATAACTGGCCAGAGGTAAGGACTGCAGGAGACATGGTCGACATCCATGAGCGCTAATTTCATTAGAAGTATGGCTGTATTTGGAAGAGCATACCTACAAACAGCCAGCTCCCCATAGAAACACTTGATTAGGAAGATGAGAAATAGGGACAAATCTGTGTTGGGCACATGGTAGCCACCAAAGCAAAATATCCAAAGAATGACATAATGCACTCAGTGTCTTCACAAGCAATGATTTTAGCAGTGCTTTCAGCAATGCTTTCAACTTTAAGCATTAGCTCCCTGCCTCTGAGCAGCTGGTAAATGGGTTCTTGCAGAGCTTTTACAATGCCCAATGAGGAATTCAGCAACCATCAAGTCATTGGTTAGGAGCAGGAACCTAAGAGTGGCAGTATGTTTTCCAAGGGATTTACAAGTCACTGTCAACAGTACACGGGGAAATCTGACAACATTCAGGAGAGGAATCACAGAAGAGACGTCCTGCTTCATTATGTACAAAATCTAACACTCTCTAGTTTATGTCTCATCAGCAGACCCTTCTCCTGTGATACCTAATCCCACAAGAACAACTGAAACCTTTGGAGAGTCTATCCAGTTTAAAACCAGTAGGACAGTGTTTTAAAATCTTATGCAGTGACTATAAACATTGTCACAAGATATGTTTGTCACAAGCTAACTCTCTGGGAGACCATCCAAAGATGACCTTTGTTTCTCATCATGTTAAAGGCATCTCTCCATATTGTTTTTTTTATTTCCATTCCCATGCCAGCTAGCTTACACTAGGGCTCAGCATCCACACAGAGCTCTTAGTCGTCTCATCCCTTTGTTTTGGTTAACACCCAGAACGTGCTGCATTTCAAACTACCACAACAGAAAACCTGATGCCACTTGCTTGGGCCAAATGGGTAATTTAAGGAAGGCAGCTTGTCTGGCCTTCTGAGAAAAATGCCACACAAATGCCATGGTTTCGGTAAACACAGATCCCTTCTTAAAAGGCACATAGAAGTTTTCCATGGGCTAGATGCCATCATTGCACCTCTTCCTGTTGCCACATGCTACAGGGTGGTTGTGATTTTGAATATGCAAAGCACTGAGGAGCTGGCAAACAGCCTTCTTTTCTGAAGGAAGCCCACCCCTTCCACAGGTTCACAAGCCCAAAGCACTTCCCAAAGCACCTTGATGGATCGGGGGAAACCAAGAACACATTCAGTGGTTAGGTTACATGCAGTTTTGGGACTGGGAGACACTATGTTCCTCTGCCTTCTGTAGCTCAGTGTCAGAGTCCTGTCAAAGTATTTGACACCCTCTACGAGTTAGCTTTGTTTTGATGAAAGTATAGGGATCTACATCTGCTTTTCCATATTCATGACCCCACATTGGTCTAATTATGTAGTTCACTTTTCTGAAAAAATCTGGTAACAGCAATGTCTGAATGCTTTTCAGTGAGGCTATGCATGCTTTCACCCAGCCAAGCTAATGGGAACAGCATCTGTCACATCCAAAAGCTCTGGGTTTATCAACAACTGTATAACAGTTTACAAAACATCACCACTTTTGCAACTCCCACCTAGGAGCCTGGAGTAGTGCTGGCCCCCCTTAGGTCTGCAAACTTCCAGTCAGGGCTGAGCAAGGTGACAAGTTCTGCTTAAGGCTTTGCATCCTCCTCTGAAGTTCATCCTCTTACTTACATCCTCTTCTTCCTTTCCAACACCCATTAGTGAATAATATTTGCATCACTGCTGTGTGCGCTATGAACTAAATGTAGCTATGCTGGTCTCATAGTCTAAAGCCTTAAATTGTCCACTAGACATGCCACATTTCTTCTTGTATTCAGAAGCCATCCTTTATCATCAAGTATTTTTCTATAAATAGAATCAACAACCATTATCCAATAGTCAAGGAAATAGTTTCTATCCTGGGTCACTGGGGCTCAGTTACCTGAACATAGCACACATCCTGACAGCAATCACACACTTACACAGCCTTGGCTCACACAGGACTGTCACTGAAAATGACAATTTTTTCAATGCTCCAGTAGTTATACACAGCAGAATAAAAGACACATAATTCAGGGCACTGAAGATATTCTCAGTCAGTCAAATAAATTATTCTAAGATATCCACCCAAAACATTTAATTTGCTAGCGCTGCACATTCCTCCTTATCAACGCATACCGCTCCAATAGCTGCCTCCAAGCACATTTCACTGTGGCGACAGTAATGTAGCTGACCTTTCCCTGGTCAAGAAACATCTTAATTTCTTTGAGATATTTCCTATCCTAGCTAGGAAATCTTCAGACATTTTTTCTATGTACTCCCACAAAAGCCAACTGATTGATCAGTTCTTACCCATATTGTTAGATCACTACGTGCAAAAGCCATTTGTCTGGGTTTTGCAAATGTAAATAAATAAATCATCCTCCCCACACAGTTTTAATGGCTATCAGAGATTAGATAGCAACCTCCCAAGACAGCATTTATTTTCCTTACAACAACTTCAGCTTCCCATTTTTAACACTATGTAAAACTCTAATTTTTTGTAATCATTACACATTTATTCCACTTTGGGGGGGGTTGGGGGGTTTTTTGTTTGGTTTTTTTTTGGTTGGTTGGGTTTTTGTTTGTTTGTTTGTTTATTTGAGTCCTGTCTCAGAGTTGCTCTCCTGCTTTTATGCCTCTTAGAGTATGAAAATTCACTTCACTTTACAATACTTGCTCTGAACAGCTCTGATTCCCTAATATAAGCAATGTCTCTGTAGAGTTATTTGCTCTCTGAAGACCATTTTCCCAAGAACCACTTATTTGAACTGCACATGATGCAAATGTTCCTAAAATCCTAACCATTTTTAACAGCAATACTAACACAACCTTTCATTTCCCATAAGGCATACCAGGCATCTACTTCTTGCTACAAGACAGGACTGTCCTCTAAGGGCAGACTTCAGCTCCTGTATTTTTACTTATCCTAATGCTTTGCAAGTGCAAATCACTTCCTTTTGGACTCCAACTTCTGAGGCCATCCTGTTGTGCTGGACTGTGAAGAACTGAGCTACCATTGTCTTTTAAGAAAGCAAATGCATTCAGAGTTTACAGGCTTGGTGGATTCAAGGATAAGTCACTCCCTCATACGTGGAAGCGCTTCCCATGAGCCCAGCAGCAGGAGCCCAAGTTTTGGCAGTCCTGGTGACAGTCCTGTGAAACTGTGTCAAAGCCTTCAGAAGGACTCCTCTCCTTTAATTAAGAAAACAGAGTTGTTCCAGCTCATTATCAAATGTCATCTTCTAGATTTCATGAAGAAGTGGACTCACACCAAAACATGATGAGATATGCTTGTTGGTGTTGGGTTTTTTACCAGAAAGAATCTGCAAGTAATGAAGCTTGGCAAGCTACTGATGAACAGTCAGAATGTATGCTAGTTATTACTTACTATAATTGCAGTAATTATTAATTACCTGCCATTCTGCTGTGCCAGAGAATTTCCTTTTTCTGACAGTCTATTCCCCTTTGAGCTTATTAATGACTCCTGCCAACAAACCTCTCCTGTTTTGTTCCTGCTATGGATGAGATTCCCTTCATATCAAGTAGTCTTGTAAAATTTTTTAATAACTCCTCTAATTACTTTGGAGGATGGTTTCAGATCATATAAAAGGCTTTCCAAAAACATATTTCAATTTACAAATTCACAGTTAAAAAATCCCCACTGATCTTAATCTAGGGGCTTCCTCCTTTCTCTGTCCCCAGCACAGAGGGGAAAACTCTGTCTTATGTGCATGCATCTCTGCACATCATGGGCACCAAGCTCTAGGTCCACTGGGAAAATAAAGCAAGTGGAGCAAGGGGGTCTCTCGGTCCTGGTGTTATGCTCCACATAGGGTCCACACCCCTCATGCAGACAGGATCAGGCCCCCTGCCCTGTTGGCAGACAGGTCTGCATGACACTGCCCCACTACACCTCCCATATCAGGTCCTTTACTGTCAAGCAGACAGATTTTGGTAGTTGGAAAGATGGAGAAATATCTATAGACCCTCGCAAAAATGCCTTCATCCCACCAAGCTATATCTAGAGCATGCACACACATATTTTACTCACACTCATGGCATTCACTTCTGAGATAAAGTCAGTAATGAAGTCAGTAAAACCAGCTTTTAAAAATACACCAATGGAGTACACACAAACAAACACATTTTACAAGCATGATTCAAAAAAAAAAAAAAAAAAATCCCTGCCATGGGATGAAGACATGTTAGGATGTGACTTTTTTTCTATTTTCACCCACTCAAAATCTTTGGCTTAACTAACAATAATAATAGTAATGAGCAATACTTCCTAACCACTACATTTGCTATGCTTACCTAAACAAAAACAGACATGTTTTATAATAAGACTCTGTTACTGTATTAAACAAATGCTTGCTTAAAGTAAAAACTTACATTAATTTGACAAATGCCAGTGGGAAATTGTCCCATCCTTAGTAGATGTATCACTCTGCAATTGAAACAGGAGTTATTGCTTGGAAAACATTCTAGGAAAAACAAAACAAAACAAAACAAAAAAAAACAAACAAACAAAAACAACCCAAAAAAAAAAAAAAAAAACCAAAACAAAACACAGAAGAGCAGAAAAACGAATGGCAGTGGGCCACCCATGTCCCAGCCCAGTCCCACTTCCAGGGAATCAGGTCCTGGCCACACATACTCATTACAATGTCTGAATTCCAGATCTATAAATATTTATTCTATTGTTAAAGTATAAGTGGGGAAATACAGCCCATACCACCATTCCTTCCACTGTCAATATAGTAATCACCACTTCAAAAACATGTAGATACTTCACACACCAGAGGTTTTTTTGTTGGTTTGGGGTTTTTTTGCACGGTACATTTCTATTGATTTTTAGGATTTGATTGTCTTTGATGATCTCCAAAACATGTCAACTCAGAGCCAGGTATTCTTTAAGCAAGTTGGGGTTTTTTTACCATAGCACAAGCAAGAGCAGCATTTTTCACAATGTGCATATTTATGACCTCCCTGAAGTCAGGAAGGGCTCTTCAGCTCAGCTTGGTCGAAGCAAATAAATTAGTGCATCCCAGGTCAGGTTCAAGGAGTCTGGAGGCAGCACCATTATTCTCAGCCACGTGGCAGGAAGAAACTTTTATCTAGTTTTTTTTCAAAGGGTAAGAGGCTGCTTGGCTTTAACCAGCCTACTCAGCTGAGCCGCATAGCTTCTTTATGTAAAGACCAAAGACTCTGAATCATATTAGACACTCTGGCAGACACTTCAGCTCCTTTGCTCTGAAACAGCCCTCTTTTCTTCAGGACACAATAGCAGAGCACCCTCAAACTTAATTTATTTATTAGATACATAAAGGGCACCTCTCCCTTCAACCACCCTTTTTCTTTAGGCTCATGTAACCTTGAAACAACAGCACAACTTGTCACAAGCAGCCATCCCTGGCTGAGATTTTATTTGCCATCAGAGGAATGGGCTTTCCCCATGACCCCCATGGGCACCAACTTCACCACAGCACAGCAGAGCTGTTGCTGGAGAGCCCACAGAGGGACCACGACGTCTCCAATCCCTCCAGCTATATCCTGCAGGAACTGCAATGCAAGTTCCCATGGCCTTGCTGGGATCTCATGCCAAGATCTGTTTGCAGAAAAAGTCCAGGGAAGTAGAGAGCAAACTTGCCTGATGAGTGTGCTTATTCTGTTACTGAGTCCCTTTTTAATTACTGTAATGAAGCAGCAGCCAACTCCCTGCCATGGGTGGAAGCAGGGAATTTGGATACATTTTTTCTGGCTGCATAGTAAAGTGCTCTGCATCATGAGGAAGAAGCAGGGCTTATGAATTTAAAAAAAAAAAAAAAAAAAAAAAATTAACTAATTCCTTCTGGTGAGAGTGTAATCATTCATGAGGAATACTAATTTTAGCCAGTTACCAAACCTTAGAGTTTGTTTCTATTCTGTTTTCCCCAAATGGTAATAGGGGAGATTAAAAAAAAAAAATAAAGCTGCTTTCAGTTTCCCCTCTGTGTACTAAAACCAAAACCACCCAAAAATATAGTATCAGGGCCCTGGGGAGAGGCAAAGGGCAGACTGATGTGTTCAGCCAGCAGCAGCCAGCATGGGGGGGCCGTACCCCACAGTGTACCCCATGCGCTGGCAGCCCCTGCAATGACAGGGCTGCCACAGCCAGTGTGGGCAGGCATCTCACAAGAACACAGCATCTGTTTTCAGTTACGTCCCTGAAATGTATAAACTGCAATCTGGCATCTCGGTGCAGGCTTTAAAAGTATCCTGGGGTAGCAGGGGGAGAGGGGAGAGATGTGATGAAAAAGCAGTGTTGTGTTTATTAAAATAAACCTCCAACACTCAGATGTGCTTTCAGTCACCCTGTTTGTTGTTTTTCCTCATCTCCCTGTTGGTTTTTCATGTTGGTGCACAAGTCAAAGGCACAGCCCTGGGAAGGGATAAACTGCCTCCCAGAAACCACACCAGGGTCTGGGAGGCTCCTTGCTGCCCACCCCTGCTGTTGGCTGATGGAGGCAGACCACAGCCACTTCCATCCAGGCAGCTCCCTCCCTGGCTCTGTCTCAGCATGCCTCATGTGAGCCAAAGGCCATCATCTGCAACCTACCAAGGAAAAGCGTAATGAGGAGAACTTAATGGTGAATATTATAATCCCAGTAAAATACATCTCAAGATACAAAGCTACCACTCTATCAGCACACTCAAACATGCCAGGGAAGGCTGGTCCCCAGAGCCAAGTGGGTAAGCACCGCATTGCCTCAGCATATGACCTGTGGCCCCAGGCAGCCCCATCAGCAGCATGGCCAGTTGTGACCAGCCACAGATACTTCTCAATGAAGACAAGAAACTGAGGAAGTCCAGCTGCTGCCATCCACTTTTTTCCGATGGTAGTAGCAGCCAAGGTGATGTCTTCAGAGAAGTGAGTGGTTCACAAGGTGGAGCCCACAGCAGCTCTGGGCAGCAGCTCAGGGAGATCACTTATGGGGCTGGGCACTGCCTCAGGCCTCAGGAGGGTCCACCATGCAGCAGGGTGCCCAGCCTCAAGGGAGAGTTGCCGCATGGGTGTAGCTCAGGCATTCAGGGTACAGGAGCACTGTCCTACAGAAAACACCTAAATCTGGAGCCTTTTAAAAAAGCTTATATCCATTGCAAGCCAAGAAGACATTGCTGTGAAACCTCTTCTGCAGCCAAAACTTCCTCCCTTAAAAGGAAGGAGAGCAGGGCCCCAAGCCTATCAGTCCTTGGCAGATTAAACGATACTTTTGGGACTGGGCAGATCACTCCTCCTGTTGCAAAGGAGGCAGAGCAGAGCTCCAGCCCCTGCAGCAATCCCTCACGCTGCAATGCCAAAAGCCCCCAAGGCCTCACAGATGCTGCCAGTGCCTCTAGCGCCACATTCAGCTGTCCATCACAAGCTGCCAGACAAGGCATTGCCTTCGTGACCCAGAGGACATGCCAACCACTCCCTGCGCCTGCATCTGAAATTCAGTTTTGCACATTCCTCCCAGGCTGCCCCAGCCCCTGGAGGCTCGGCTGTGCTGCGCCATGTCACAGTTTGTCTCTTCCAGGTGCCTCTCCTAACACACAAATGCAGCAAGCAGCTCAGGTTTGACTCAGCTACTCAGGCACTTGCCTCTCAATTAAAATGCAGGTGGAGGATGGAGGCAAGCTCTAACCTTTGACATAATAGCCCAGTCATCAGAGCACTGCTCTCTTCAGTTGGTGGGAAACTTCTGCCTGAGGCTACATCTTTCAGTTAACACCATTTTTCTTCAGAGAGAAGTTTTGGCTACGAGAGGCACGCCACTCCTCCCATTGCTGCTCTTCAGTTTTGCTCAAGTTTTATAAAGAAAGAGGTCTTCTCATCCATCCAGTCTCTCAGGCACAGTGAAGGATGATGCTTTCCCCCCTCACTCCTGCCCCCACAGTGTGGTTTATAGCCCAGTGATTTGGGACTCATGGGAATGATCCTCTTGAGGATCCTCTCAGGCAGAGAGGTGTCATTAGGGTGTCATTGTCTAGAAGTTATAGACCCAAAATGCAGAATGGTGAGAGCTGCGTTAACATGATGCTGTTCTTGAGCTCATAAGTCTTTTTGAGCAGTAGAATGTGTTTGCCCTAACATGGTACCGTGCTAAGACAGGACCCAGCATGAAGCCAGCTCTCAGCCAGCTGTCCTGAGAAGCAACACCCATTCCAGCTCCCTAGTTGCTCACCCCACCACTGGTGGCACAACGGCCACCCCTCGCATTCTCTCCTGAGTCTCTGCAGATCTATGCAATGCTCAGGAGCTCTCCTTGTCTTCCAGCCCCCTTCATACCCCATGGAAACATGATTCACAGCCTGATGCAGGGGAACAGACGAGAGCATATGGACAGACACAGTAATTGGTGCTTTCTCCTGTTCATTTCCATTATTTCCCAAGATGTGGTCATGTCCAGTGTTTGTAACATGGCTATGCCACAATCAACATGGACTAGGCATAAACTGAGGTGAAATGGTGCTTTCATCTGGGGAAGCAGAGCCTCGCTGCAACCCCAGCTACTCCACACAGCTACCAGCTTGCAGCAGGGTTGCTCCCTTCCCTGTCTAAACATGGACGATTTGATTGCATGACAGCACAAGCCACAAACAAAACTCTCACTACAATAGGTCGCTCTTTCTCACATACTGTGCCTGCATGGCCCTATCTACCCTGCCATTGCCAGAGGCAACCAGACTTGGACAGAGGACTCTATGGCAGTGAAAACAAGCCAAAACATCAAGGAGCAGATGAATGGCTACTGCCTACCACTGCTCAGGTTCCCGTTTTCATTGGCTTGGCATGCTCTTTAATGTCATGTAAAGCTGAGTTAACTGAGGCATGAGGGGCTGCTGATACTATTCTGGCTGTTGTTGCAAGGGTATGAGCCAAGAAAGCAACCTTCCTGGGGAAGAGCAGCAGGGTTGTCATGCTAGGAAACAAACTGATGCTTCTGAATCACAAAACCGCTTGGTTCCTATTTCATTCCTCCAGAAGGTCAATGAGCTAAAATAGTTGACAGTGAAATCAATCACTTGACTGTCAAAACCAGTGTGACCCCGCCACTGGGCAGTGGCACTTAGGCCTGACGTATTAGATACCATAGGTATTGGTGGTCTGTAATCATCAAGCTCTTTTGCTTTAGCCATGAGTGTTTGCTGAATGGCACACCCCCCTGATACACAGCAGGACCACCCCTGCAACTGCCAGTTCAAATGCAGGTCTTGCCCTTGGCCTCTCTTCACATAGCTCATCCTCATTGCCCTGCATGTGATGGACCCACACAGGGTCAGCTGCACCCGGGAGTCAGCACATGCTCCCATTGCTATAGTCAAGGGTGAGAGCATCAAAGATTTGCTGGGTGGCTATTTAAAAAAAAAACCTGCTGCACACGGCTGTGTAAAAGCTCCAGCATAAACAGAGCCATACTGATATGAGCAAGCCAGAACAGCTGCTGCCACAGCATCCATCTGCACTGGGAGAGTTACGCTGCTCTGATTAGGCAGACACAGTCAGAGCAACAAACTTCTCCATGCAGCAAGGACTTATATAGAAAAGATGATTACAGGGATTAGGAGTTCATTCTTGTTAAAGGCAGACAAGCTCTGCCCCTGACTTCAGGGGCTAGGGAGGTCATGGCGGGCCAAGGACAGACTGGGAGAGTTTGGACTGTGACCCTTGACATAAAATCAATGGTTCTCACTTTGTTAGTGCCAGTGTGTAAACCAGTGGTTTGTGAAACACAGGGACAGGTCTTCTAAAATTAAAAGACATCATAACAAGAGATATAGATGTCACCTTCCAACATGCCTTAAATAATTCTGAAAAGATAACATGGGCACATAATTTGCAGATGTGTAAGTGCCTGTTCAAAGTGTACTAAGAATCATATACCAATACATTAAATAAATTAAATACATTGATAGACATATGATTGAGTCAAACATATCAAGGAGATAAAAAGATTTCCAGTCATTGTGCTGCTGCTACATTTGTATTTGGGGACTGTTTTGGTTTTAGTAGCTGATAAACTTCCAGAGGAGCTGGTTCAGGAAGAGAGCTTCACTACACACTTCTTGGGGAGAACTTGTGCAAGGAGCTGACTAAAAGGGCAACCAGAAAATATAGTCAGTGACAGACACAGATGAATTGCCTGGCAGTCTTTTTTACCCTGACGAGTGGAAATCAGATCTGTTAGCAGCTATTTTTAATCAGTATGGGGCCATGAAGGACTCACTACCAAAGTTTTTTGCACTTTCACTTACCAATACTTAATATTCCCTGTACCAAATTCTGGGGCAAGGTAAATTTCTCCAAATTGTAGAGACAGGCTTCATATGTAGACAGCTCCTACAAGTAGGAGTTGGCTGTTTCACCAGAGCCAGAGGTCCCAAATTAATGTGTTTTGTGTAAAACTAGGAAGCAGCTGGCTTGGGTTTCATAAAGGTTACCACAACAAAGTTGCAATGGAAGGGGCAAGCAGAGACACACATCCCATTTGAGCACCCTTTATCCAGATCACAGCACACACTGTTCCCAAGACAGGCCTGTCCAGAAACCAACCTTGGCAGCTGCAGTGTCAAGTGTCAAGGAAGGGATTGTGCACACGATGTAACCTGATCAGAGGCTGAAATAAACTACATAATATAGAGGAATTCACATCTGTTGCTGTTAATCTACCTGAAGTACAAAAATCAACTTGCAAAATTACCAAATAGACATACATTAGCCTTTCTTACCCCTCCTCTTCAGTAAGGGGTTTGCATGCCCTTGGAGTGATATAACTGTGACTGCAACAGGGAGATGGCCCTCAGCTGGGTGGAGGGCCATCAGCCTTCAGGAGTCTTCCTCGTTGTGAAGGCCAAGAAATTGTTCAGAGTCAAGATGACTGGGCCAAATTCTCCCTTTCTTCCCTTTCTGGCTGGTAAGAAGTGCCACTGGAGTGGAATTTCCACACCAATTAGGAATGTCATTATTGCAACACGAGTGACCATTCTGCAGAGATATGTACCAGTGCCTTCTGTACCACTCTACCTTCAAGTTTTGAGTGCAATGAGCTGGACAGGAACCAAAGGGATGGAAGAATATGTGGTCACATTAACTAAGGTCCACATTATCCAGACACTGCAATTAGGACAGTATGCAGGATGCTGTGTTATACTAAGCTCTTCAAAAACCTGTCACCAAACAGACCTTGCCTACAGGAAAGAACTTAACCCACTGTGTGCCTAAAAAATGCGCATGGGCTTGCAGAAGATGTGATTAGATTACAGTTTTAACTAACACAAATATTAGTCAAGAAGTCTTTAAGAAATAAAAGCCCATGAAGTTGGTACATCTAATTATGTACATTGACAGAACTGAGGTACACCCAGAACAGACTTAGGTAAAAGTACCACTAAAGAACCAGTAATGTAAATGCTCGTGGTTGGTCACCTCTGAAACTTGGGTAACTGCAATTTTTTTCTGCTTAATTTTTAAAAGTCTCACTCTAGTTGCCTAGAATTTCAGTTGGTTTACTTGGATTACAGATGGAGAAATTGCACTCACAGTTTGGGTTTAAAGAGAATCTTTTGTCTAGAGAGCTCACCAAAAGAGATAATTTACACTAATCCTGCAGTGGAACCTTTGAATTTTTCTGTGTGGAAAAGAAAACAAGTATCTGTACTCTGTGGAGTGTGGAACAGACACGCAACCTTAAGTGGTACAAGTCTTGATAACTTAGCAAATTTTAAGGTAAGATTGAACCCTCAGTTATCTGTAGAGGTGCCTGGGATTCCCCAGTATGTTTTAGGGGAGACCCAAGGAGCACACTGTTGGATCTCCTACCTATTCAGCTTACAATATTAATATTAAGTATTTCATCAGGCTGGGGCACAGGTCTCTGCTCTCAGGAGGGCTCCACACTCACAGGGCAGCCATGCACAGGGGCACCACTGTAGTAAGGCCCTTCCTGAAAGAAGCACAGTTGACATTCAAAGTGTCACCAAAAAAAATCCTGAATGCACTCATTGTTAGCACTTGGGAAAAGAAGAAAAGAAAAGAAAAGAAAAGAAAAGAAAAGAAAAGAAAAGAAAAGAAAAGAAAAGAAAAGAAAAGAA
>JAAGNO010023638.1:0-22390 GCA_033439905.1 Ceryle rudis | reverse complement strand
ATAAAATAAATTCCTCCAGTTTCTCTTTGGGTATAATACCTGAATTTCTTATTTATAATTGCTAAATTTATTTTATTTTATTAAAGAAATTATCACAAAACTTTATTTTCTATTAATAGCAACACTTAGCTATTGTCCTGCATGGCTGTCTTCACTTAAAAAAAACCCAAACCACACCAACAAAATAAAAAAAGAAATATCTTGATGCTAGCAAAAGAATCATATTTTTTCAAAACAACATTGATGAGACTCAGATCAAAATCTGGTCTATTTTGATCATGTGTGCCTCTCATGTAAGCATTAATGAAACATTTGAGGAAATTTCACTATAAAAGCTTTTGTATGTTGTCTATTTTCTGAGCAGAAATAAATGGTTCACTGATTTCTTACCTGAGATCTCTGCATTCATTTGTGTGCCTTCCTTGCCTTTTACCTTATTGTTTTAGTACTATTATTGAATCAGTCAACCTGCTCAATTTGTTTGTTTTGTATGCCCTTATATGCCTTAATGAACACATTGGTCTTAACAAAAGTACAATATTCCAGAACTACCCTTAGTCAATAGTACTCTTTTGTTACAGCTGAACTCACATGATAGAGAGAAAGTATATGCAAAAAAAAAAAAAAAAGGTCTAGGCTTACCCAAATAACTCATTGGAATGTTTGATGGGAATTCTGAGTTCTTCGCAGAAGGAAAGATTTGGAGAGGCTCTTAAAATCTATTTTGTTATTTTAACATTTCAAAAACTTGGATCTTATCAGTCTTTCTTTTAGATTTACCACTTTTTAGACACTGGTGTATAGTCCCCAGGAAATTAAGACACTAATTACACTGTGAACAGTGCTTCTGGCTTCTATTCGCAGACACCTGAATGCACTTGAGCTGACTTTTTTTTCTCTTGAGGTAGGTTCCATGTGTTCCTGTGTGTCACTCTTTTATAGTGGGGTGTTTCAGGCATGAACTGAAACAGGGAAATTAGAAGTATTGTATCTACAGTCCTGGGAAGCTTTAAAGATTTGTTTGATTCTCAAGCAATCAATTCATTTCTATCTTAATATACTGGAGCATTACTATTGCTGTAATTATCTGGCAGCTAAAAAAGCCTTTTGACATATTCCATCATCACACTGTTACTAGTAAATCTTTATAGCATATGTAATATCACCTGTCATCAGATAGAGTAATTAAACTTTACTCTTACCCTCTGTGCTTTACTAGAAACCAGTAGAATTATGAGACATGGTTACTAAAGGAAACCTGTACTGCTACAAAAGAAACATTCTCAATAGCCTAAATTATTCCAAAATTAAAATTCAACATTAAAATTAAATTAAATTTGAATTTTAGACAGTGGTGATACAATTTTAAAGAGTAAAGTGGTGGTCAAAAATTTCTGTTTATTTTTTAATGAAGATTCACAAGCTAGTCATCTTGTTTTCCAAAATTTAATGCTGATTTGATATCTCCAGTACTTGTTTCAGTGTTATAGTGAATTTTTCTCCACTTATATGCCTTATATCTAAAACAAAAGCAAGTGAGAAGGACATTTATATTCTGTAAGAGATTACAGTATGTAATTACTCAATGTTATTATTTTTACATAGGTTACAAGTGTTCATGCTGCATAGTCACAAAGCTGAAACAGCTGCATGAATCTGAAGTAATCCGTGGTACCAATTTTTGTATTAATTAAAGTATCATTTGATTAATATATTGTGAACAAAAGCTGCAGAAAAATACCTCCTGTCTTTGAACTTTCAGTCAATTCTCATTCACCTTTAAGGCTAGGTTGTTGCACTGTTTGGAATAACATGACAAGTGAGGTTTCCGGTTTGTCTTTACCCTCTTCCAAGATTTAAAGACAGTGTTAAATTTAGGGAATATTAATATTCTATTAGTAAGATAAGGAAAGAGCAAGGCCAAGAAGATCTTTTACATTAAAACCATTTTTACTTCTCAGCCCCAAAATATTGTAGTGTAGGTAATACTTTATACATAGACTCTATACATAGACCCCTGAGTTGAATTAGTGACATGCTTAAAATACAAAAAGCTGTCTTGGGCATTACTTTGGATACCAAAACCTGAAAAAAAGTGTCTATTTCTCAGAAAAGACCACTCTATCTTTTTTAATAAAAATGAGTGTCTTTATAGCTTTTCAATGTTGGCAGAGACTAGCAAGATGTCATTGACCTTATATACTCTTTACAGTAACATAGACCTCAAAAATTCAGGCCTACAAGGGTGGTAAATAACTATTTCCTATTCAAATCCCCTTGTCTGCTTTATCTTTTTCATCAAACCCTAGAAATTCCTCATCCAGGAATTACTTCATCTATAAAAAAATTATATTACAGAATGACAGCTTGGCATTTCTGACTTTGGCAGTTGTCTTGCATAGGTGTTGTGTTTCAATATATCCGTGTTTAGTGCAGTAGTCTCAGACTCAGTGCAATATGTAACTTGTTCATAGTGGCTAAACCTTGGTTTTTGGTTCCACATGTTTAAAAGGTGACTGAGGCGATCTCTGAGGCATCTGAGTTTAAACCTAATTCTGGTTATGTGGACAATTGCACATTGTTTGGGAAACATTTCTCAGGGGATATTAGAGAAATATGGTTTTCTCTAGATATGACAGTTTGGCCCTGATAAGCATCTAAAATTAGGCACTTATCTGGACCCTCCTCTGGTCTTTAATTCTTGTTAGGATGTCTTATAATACTTCCATATTTTATGGATTTATCGGGGTGAATGTATCAATGTGAGGTTTTTTGTGGTATTTTTGTATTAACTCTACATTTCTAGATGTAAGTGGGAGATTACAAGGCTCAAAAAGAGACTTGCTAAGGGAAGTAATTGAATAAAGTTTTGTTCTGGAAGGCCATATTTGTTTCAAGACTGGAAGTGGATTCTATAAACTATTAAAGAAAGACTTTAAGTGAAAGAAATATTTGAGAATTCTACTATATACTTAGTTTATCATGCTACTCCTAGGGCAGACAGTATTAAAAAAAAAAATTAATTGCTCATCTTCCTGAAATGATAGATATAAAACTGAAAATTGGTTTAGAAATTCTTTGAGGAAATGTAGCCACTTTGTACATTCAACATTTCTAGTCCTGGGCAACTTGCAAATATTTCAAAATTGCCTTCAAAGTTCTCTACTTTTCACAGCCAAAATAGAAAGTGCAAAATGTAAAGAAGAGAAATATAATGTTTAGTCTTTTTGTTTTCCTTTATATTCAACAAGAACAACAAATGCATTTTCCATGAAGGAAATCCAAAACATGCATGTTGTTATGCATTTGTGCAATGTTGTACAGAACTTCTCTTTTTCTAGGGGTTGAGAATCCTCCACTGCTACTCTATGGCATTTTTCTTTGAGATGTTTATTGATCTGTAAATGCTGACCCTGTACTGAACTGTTTTTTTCTGAGATGAGGTGATCAGCAAAAATGTTGTCCTCCTTACACATGCAGAGACACCTAGGAATGCTCCTGGGGGAAGGGCTCATATGAACAACTTCTCACTTCCTGATAAAGGAAGAATAACCCACTCAGCATTTTTCATATAACCCTACATTTTTGTGTTATTTATTATTCTACCTACACACTAGGTCCAAAAGATTGATGTAAATAAGTGATTGTTTCAGATGAGTGGGTTTCATGCCCTATTTTTTCCTTGGGATAGATAAAGCAAAATATGGCATCACATAGTTGTCTGAAGATAGGTGTCTAGTGCCATTTGGCACTCTCTAGGACACTGGAGGTAACTGTAGGGGACACAAAGTGGCATCTGGAGTCCAGGTAGGACCCTGGACCTTGTGTAGACCAGTGATTTTATTCATTTGTCATATAAGAATTTTCTCTACCACTTGCGTTTGGCAAGACACGATTTAATTGGAATTTTTCAGTGATATTCCAGGAAGCCTAACTGTTGCTGAATGTCAGGGATAGGGAAAATCATGTTATACTATATAGAACCATTGCAGCTTACACAAATCCATTCTGTTTCCTTTTACTATTTTAATAAATTTTAGAACTTCCACCTAAGCTTACAGTTATGTACCTGCAGTACCTATAAAATCAATAGCTGCTAGTGTATGCATCCAGATGCTTTACTAATTTAGTCCTCATAAGGTTTCTCTGTGGCACATAAAAAGACTTATTATTCCCAGACAGCATTTGGGGAATCTGAAATAAAGATAGATTTATTCAGTTACTCAAGTCTGTGCTGCAAATACAGGGTCTGAAATTGGCATTACTTGCTTTGGTATTTCATAACTCTATATAATCCTAAGGATTTATACCACCAAATCTTCCAAGACTATCTCCAAATATCGTCTAAATGTGATTAATCAATATAAATAGTACTACTAAAATTCCTTAAGAGTTTGGGTTGAAAGTTTGTTTCTTGTGATGCAAAGCCAAGGACAGTCTTCTCAAAAAAACCTTTCAGAGTTACAGCATTGTAGAGGCAAATAATGGTCCTTCTTTACAGGAGATAAGGGATGTTGTATATATATCTACATGTTCTTTTGCCTTTGCTGGAATGGTCTATGTGTCTTAAACCAGTTTTTACATTCTTAACTGTTCCCTGGAAGGGATTATCTTTGCAGGTGGTATATGTGGGTGACATTGTATCTGTTGATTAGAATTCAAGCATACACTAACACTGTAACATTAACTTAGGTTCCTATGTATCAGAACACAGGATAAAAATCTGTGTAGGGTTACTTGTTCCTTATGAGATGGTAAGAAATCTTTTATAATTGATGATTCAAAATATACAAAACAGATTTTTAGATTAGATCAATATGTTACTATGAGTCCAGAACAGAATAAGCTGGCTGAAATCTTGAAGGCTTGTATATAGAAAAAGACATTATTTGTCATGTCTGTTGCAGTTTCCAGTAGGTTTGGTGTTTGGCATATAGAATTTATCAGTTTGAAAAATTAAGAAAAAAAAATTCATTTTCATCAAGGCTCTCAAAAATGGAATGTTTAAGTGTATTGTGGTTTAACCCCTGCCACTCACTCCTCCCTACCCTTGTTAGAATGGGGAGGAGAATTGAAAACAAGTAAAACTCATGGCTTGAGATAAGAACAGTTTAATATTTGATATAGAATTAAAACATAACAATAATAATAGTTATAATAATCATAATGACAAGGAAGATAAGTAAAAGAGAGTGAAATAAAACCCAAGACAGACAAGTGATGCACAATGCAATTGCTCACCCCCTGCTGATCAATGCTCAGTCAGTCCTCAAGCAGCATTCTGCCCCTCCCCAACAACTCCCTCCAGTTTATACACTGGGTGTGATGTCATATGGTATGGAATATTCCTTTAGCCAGTTTGGGTCAGCTGTCCTTGCTGTGTCCCCTCCCAAACTCTGCCCCTCCAGCCTTCTTGCTGTCAGAGTATGAGAAGTTGAAAAATTCTTGACTGTATAAACATTACTTAGCAACAACTAAAAACATAAGTTTGTTATCAACATTATTCTCACACTAAATTAAAATCACAGCACTGTACCGGTTACTAGGAAGAAAAACAATTCTATCCCAACTGAAACTAGGACAAAGTACTTCACTGAACATCTGGTTTTAGAGTATCTCCTTTCTAGGACTTCAAAAAATAACATGCTGTCATTTCAGAAGAAATAATATGCTGCAAATCTTAAGTGCAAGTAACAGGTGAAAGTTGATTCTACTTGGTACGAAAATTGAAATACTGAAGAACAAATCAAAATCACATGTTTGAATATTCAAATTTTAATAAATGTTCTTTTCTATTCCATGAGCGATACTGCTGATGTTTGTATCGTGTAGCCAGCGTCAGGAGTTTGAGTTGGCAAAGAATTTTCTTTTTTAGCCTGTAGCCATGTGATTTCTTTTCTTTTATCTGACTGTTTTATATATTCTGTTTTGCTCCCATCTTTTATTATCTTATGCATACTTGCACTTTCTGATCCCCTGCCTTGTATTTCTTTTTCTCTGTTCTTATCCCACCAGATTCCTTTGCAAAATACAGGCATAGCTCTCAGAAAATGGCTTGGGAAGGAGGATCCCTGGGGAGGAGACATCAGGAAATGAAATAGCTCAGTTTAAATGTAATAATGGGTTGGTCACAAGATTGGGATTAATGCAGTTAAGAGTGCTGGCTTTATTTTCCTTGTGTCTTGAATAGTGGTTCTAATTTCCTTGTACTACATAATCATACTTTAAGCATATCTATAAAAGAATTTTTAACATAATTTCATAAAGATATTTGAACTTTAGGATAATTTAAGTTTTTATCCCACTCAGTAATATGTTATCTATTTACTGGTCATTTCAGTTAAATTTCAACAAACTTTGCGTTAAAAAAATAAAATCCAGTCCTAGGGTATTAAAGCAGCATACATTATCAACCAGCAGCTGTGCTGGTTGATGATAGCTGAGGCAAAGCAAGTTTTGCTAGCTGGAAAGATTACTGAAGGGCTCACAGTGGTGAGACGGCAAAATCAAATACAGATTATGCCTTTAGCTGTTGGTGTTGTAATTTACATGACAGTGAAATCTACATATGTAATTTGATGGTTCTTTTTGTTGTACCATTTTCCTCACTCTGTATATAAAAACAATTGATATTTTGTTTTCCCTACACCATAGCGAATATTTGTGAAGTGGTATTTTTGTCCATTGCTTGATGTAAGATACAATCCAAACAGAACAATAACACAGTTTTATAGAAATTGTGCTGGCCCATCTGCACTAGTTCTTTAAGATTAATAATTATTAAGAAAAATATTTTTTATGTTACTTGATAGCCACCTGTAATAAATCATTGTCAAGTATAATTTGTTTTTCAGAATCTAACATATAAAACTGAGTTTTATACACTATATACTGGTATATGCTAACACAGAAAACTGATTTTTAAACTGTTATAGGCCCACTAATTGCCAAATTCTGCAGTATAAATTCAGAGGCTTAGATAGAACTACACAGGCTATAAATTAGGAAGGGATTTGACTTTTAGTGGCTTCATATTATAGTCTATCAGGATAACGTGGAAATGAGCTATTTCTATTAGCATAGTAATGAAGCATTTTTTCCAAAGATAATTAATGAAATCAACACACTAATTAGATTTTATGCATAATACTTGATGGTCAACATTAGTCAAAAAGGATAGGGAATACTTACATTTAATGCATACCAATAATCTTGTTTATATTGGACAAGGAAAAAGAACAAGATGATAACATAAGCCACTGCTAAAGGAACACTTCTCAGAGTGAACGCATGTGCATCTTATCTTTTTACTTACATTATGCAGATCTCGAAAGGAAAAAAATGCTGTAAAGGTAGTTAATTCTCAGCCTAGCATGATATTCGCCATTCAGTTAAGGTCATACATGGGATTATAAAGAAAGAACATGCATATACACCAGCTATGACATACATGCATTTAGGTAAGAATCATAGTATTTTGTATCTAATCTTAAAGATATACATAGTTTTATTGTTAGTTTGTTCAAAGGCCTTCTTCAAAAGGTAATGAAAAAAACCTGACGCCAAATTACTTCTGTTTCCAGTGCTCTAACAGTGTATATTATGCCTTCTGGGATATTTGCTGAAACTCAGTTGCCCTGATATTGCCACGATACTGGCGCGACTAGTGGCACTGATTGAACAGAAATTGAGTTCTAGCCATTTTTGACTAGCAGACCAAGAGTCCAATAATAACATGTAGCTAGAGAATATTTGTATTCTTGCAATTCATATGAACCAATATAAAAGATTTTCTTTTTAATGTTAAGAACCCATGTTTACAAAGAAGTCTTTCACTTTTTTTTTTTTTTCTACTTCTCTGTTTCATAAGAATTACCACACAGGGTTACTGTATTCATGGAAGTAAGGTTGATTAGTTCTCTTCTGTAACATATTGAATCCATATCTAAAATTACCAAAGAGCATAGATTATTCCTTTCTATAAGATATATTTGAATACTTTTACTCTCATTTCTTCTCTACTTCTATATTACCTTTCTTACTGTATACTTCTTCCCCTTTATTTGTCTAGTACCATTCTTAGTTCTTTCTCTATTTCTCATGTCCTTATCATGATTCAATTACAGATGTAGATTTTCCTTCTTGCTTGAAAAATTATTGTTTAATTCTATATTCAGTTAAAGGATTTCAGGTAAGTCTGCTGTATTGTTTTTAATATAATAAAATTATAAAGAGTTCACTTAAAATTAATTTATAGTTCACTTTACTTGATACAGAATGAAAAAATATTTGTTTCATTTATATGAGGTAGCCAGGAAAGGTTGAAAAGGAAGGATTCTTCTAGCAGCATTTTTTTTTTGTCTGATTATGCAACTGTAGAAAGAAAAGGTAATTGACATTTACTCACTTTCATATAGAGACAAAATAACTACAACATATCTCTTTTGCACAGTATTTAAACTATATGTGGAAATAGTTTTTGACAAATTGAATGTAACTCAGCAAATATATTATTAGTAATTTATGTGAATCATGTATAATATAATTTATGCCAGGATTGCTGAAATTTTATCATATCATCAGTCTCTGAAGGTACAGAATAATATATTGACCTACCCAAGTAAAAAAACCTCTAAATACAGCTTATCTGGTACTTTACTTTCTCATTGTGAAATAAGCAGCTGCATTAACTGCTTACCAAAGATTCATAATACATTGCTGTTCTACTTTATTCAGCTCTTGAGTAAAAATTATTCCAAAACACAACTTTAGATGTAAACAGTCTGACACTGTTCATAATTCTGTTGTATAAATAGACTTTCACTTATATAAATAGATAAAACCAACACCAAATACTCTCACATTATGGAGAGGTTGAACACCTTGTTGTACACTTAGACTGGATTTCAATCTAAGTGTACCTGCTTCAGGTGAATTGAATGAATTACATAAATATTTTTGTCTTTGTATGTACTGTTTCTGGTTGTTTAAGACTTCTGTAGCAGTTTCAACATCTCCACAGAGAAATGTGTCACAGCTACAGAAAAACTGCTTTATACATGAAATATTCTGTTTAATATTTAAAAGCCAGTGGAGTGTTCAAAAGCTTTTTATTCCAAAATGAGAAACAATCCCAATATTTATTTATCTGGAAAAAAAGATTGCTCATTATTTTCTGCCTTTATATATATATGAAATGAATTCTGTCCCCATTGAATTCCCCTTTCAACACCATAACATTGTGTTTCAATAATAATGTATTAAGTTTGGCATTTCAAAGTTTTTATGCTATGGGAAGTAGTGAATAACTATTCCTATTCTTTTATCCATAGCTTTTATGGTTCCAGTGACCTCTATCATATTCACTCTTTTATTTATTCCTTTGCAAGACTCGAGTACCAAACAGTTTCAGTTTCTGCTTGCTCGGAATCCACTCTACAGTTCTGCTAATCTTCATTGCTCCACACAAACTGTAACAGGTGACTTCTCCCCAGAGCTCGGGTGAGCACTGCTGCCTCTGCACCCAGTGAGCAAGGTAACACATTGTCTTCACTGCGATCACAAAGCTTCTATATATCTATGTTGCTGATAACAGAACCCCCAGTTTCTATGCCTCGCTTATTGGACAGGTTCCTATCTGCAACAGGGTCATGATTTGGAAGGCAGAAAGAAACGTAGCAGAGAAACTCTCTCCGCAATGGCATCACTTCCATCTCCCCACTCCCCCCCCATTTCTTTCTTACTTACATTGTATACCTGGAGGTAAGACGGCACTATGACTTGTTTCTATAGCATTTAAAACATCTTGCTTTTGTCATGTTACCCTGTCTGGTCTTAAGAGAAGTATAATATATAAATAAGTAAGAAAGCTTTTTTTCTCTCTAGATTTTTTTTTTTTAAAAAAATACTGTTATTGCAAATGCTTATAAAAATAGTGTGTTCTGTGGACACAAAATATAATGTTCAAATAGACATGACTGCAATTTCAAAAGACTTTTCATTAACTTTTCTCCTGCAGTGTCCCAGCCTTTCCCCTTCCTCGACTCCAAAGTAGTAGCTGAACTAAAAAAAAACCAACTAAGGTCTGAGCTAGAGATTGTATATTTCACTTCAACATGTAGTCACTTTATAAAACCAAACTAAAACAATAAGGTATAGTCAGATTGCAATTCCTTAAAACAAATATGAAAAATGTTTTACAACTCCAGTAAAGTTCAAGATATCAGTTTTCACTTCTGTTTGCTTGAAAGTCAGCCCTTCTACAACATCTGTAATGACTAGGCAACTGCTACACTCTGTAGGAATAGAATCACATACCAGGTGAGTTGGGATTATTTCATTGTGGATCAAAGCCATGTTTTAATGTGGCAGAGAGCACAGAAATAGTTCTCACTTACAGCATGGGCTGCCAGTATCTCAAAAACGATTTCTACCACCTTCACCACTTCAGAAGGGAACTGACATTCAGTTTGGCTGAGTAGACAGAGATATTACCGAATGGACTTCAGTGCTCTTTCTGTAACATGACAGTTATCTTGAAGCAGATGAAGCTAAGTAATCAGTCAAATGTGGCTGAAATTGGAACTATAGACTAAAACATGTCATGTACATACATTTCTCTGATGTTTGGTGGTGTTATGAATGTTTCTCAATGTTTTCAATCAGATTGCAGCCTTTCTTTCAAGATCTGGATAGAATATTGGACACTGTAAAATCTATTTTGAAATAGATGTATATAATGGATTCCTTTACTGCACTTGAATGGCTTGAATCAGTGTTATCACCCGTCTGTTTGCAATATAAATTTTTTTTTGTTAAGCCCTAATATTTTATCTATCTTTAACTTTCAGACTCTTTGGTAGATTTTTTTTTCAGAGTTGGTGCAAGCTTTCATCTGATTGATAGATGGAATGAAGCAATGTTTTCCTAAAAGATCGGACTTGTGTTGATGAAACTTGCCCTTGAAAAACTGTTATATAAATCATTCAAAAAGTTACACTGTTCCATTTGAACTGCCATGCCATCAATTAAAGGGACCGTTTCTGTCTTTTGCAGGTGCAACAAATGTTTATTGTCCTCTTTGAAAGATAATTCTCTGAAACTGGAACAAGTCTTCTTGAGCAAAAAATTCAGCTGCTTGGAGACGATACAAGTGCTTGTTGACTTGCTACTTACATTCATTGTATCTTGGAATATAGTAGGATTTTTCATGTTCATTTCTCATTTTATTGATAATTAAGAGTTCTTTAGAAAAGTATTACCTCTAGAACAGCAACATAATAATGTATATATTAAACTGCAAGATGACTTTTACATCTGATTTGCTATACCCCTACCCTACTAGTGGCATATACATTCTTTGTAAGTGCTGTTCATTCACATCTCTAAACCTATTACTACAGTCTTAATTGTTGGCTTTAATACCTCTGGCTTACTGTATACTCCTCATGAGCTCTTCACCAAGTTCTGCATCATATTCCACTTACCACAGATATAAAATGTGGTTGCTATTGTTTTTGAAGTTTTGTCCATTTGACCGTAACTTCTGGAAAGTAGTTTACATTTTTTTTCAGAATTACATCTGGAATTTTAAAAGCCAGTGCTTCTATGATGTCTTTTCAGGAAAACCTCTCTCCTGATTTTTTCATTTTTCCAGTCATAAAGTGACCGTCATCCTTTGTGCTTAACAATCTGTCTTCAGGCCATTTAGCTTAGTCATATGACAGAGGAGTCCTCATTTGGAAAGACAATATATGTAATAGTTTTCATTAAGACTCTTCTGGTTGTTCTTTGTTCTAAGAATATTGAAAACATTTTTTGTTTCCAACTTTTCCTGTACCATTCTGAGGAACGGATAGAGCTCATGGTGAAAAGCTCTGTATCATTCAATTTTTTTGGAAGACTCTTCTTAAAAAATGACAGGACACTCTAAGTCAGTCCCAGACAGGCTGATGCAGCTGTGATCACTGAGCTGCCACAAGAGATGGGCAGTCTGATAAGGTGTCACTAAGAAGCCTAGTGCTCCTCTTACTTAACTGTGCTTAAAATACTCCATCCCTTGAAATTCACTATTTTTTTCTTTCTCTTCCCACATATAATCAATGTGGCTGTGAACACTTTTGGAAATGTAAAGTGTATGGGCTTTCTGCTCTGATGATTTAGTTCAAGAATATAAAATTGAAGATAATGACAGCCCATGGCCAGTAAAGGTTCCCTGGAAGAAAACACAAAGTAAAAAGAAAACTCAAGTAAGGTGACCAAAATAAGCTGCACAGGCTGAAGCAGTCAGAAGGCAGGACAGTCATGTCAGGCGACCTCTTCCATATTCATCCTGCACTGAGCTTCCATGGATGGCATTATGAAAAGTGTTACTCGAGGAGAAAACAAAAGTTATTCTTGAATCCTCCCCTGCAACCTGGTTGGGTGTCATGCTGTTCTTCATGGCTCGTACATTATCAAAAGGGTTGTCTGGCACCAGATAGGTTTTATGATCAAAGAATTCACTCTGCATTTGCCTCCAGGATGTTTCAGTGGAGTTCAGCCAAATGCTACTTGTTTTTAGGCTGTTCCCTCTCTCCATAATCTTGAAGCAAAAATGAATGTAGGGCTTAAAGAAAAAGTGTCAATGTTCTGCCTTGCAGCTAGAGTTCCACATTCTCTATACTGATGACAAACAGAAAAGTTGCTGGATGGGGAACTCACTTCCCAGTATTTCTGTGGAGGGAAATAAAATAAATGAACAGTGTATCATTTACTCCTTGTACCTAAACTCTCCAGAATCTCAGCCCTCTAAAATGCTGGTCTCGCCACGTATGGACACAAAAGTCTCAAGGGCATAGCCTCACTCCAGTTGCTGGTACAGACCTCTCAATCACATCCACGTGTCCCACCCCCACCTCCCCAACACCCAAAGCTGTCTGGGACTTGTCTGATCCCTAGTAGACAATTATCCAGTAGTTTCACCCTTAGTAACATCCCCCTGCCCCAGCTCTTCAGCCACTTTACCCACTCCTTGGCAAGTCCATCTTGATCTTCCCTAATGTTCACATGCTTACTTGCATACCCACATAAGATCCAGTTGCTGTCAGTTCTGGTCCCAGTCCTGCAGCTGGCAACGGGTTTCACTCACTCAGGTCTCCCTGGTCACCACTACCAAGACATATGGGCCCTCTGATCTGTAGACTGATCCCAGTTTCTGGCACCCAGATCCTCACCGAGATATACAGTAGAGAGAGTGAGAGTCCCTCACTTAGGAAGGAGTTAGAGAGAAATTGAATATGAAAATAGGATAGATAGCATGCCAGACAACTGTATCAATCAGGCAACTATTTACACATTACTACCGCTTTTATCTCAATCCTATTTTCCCACATTCATTGCTCTCAAATCACCTAACTCCATCCCTTTTCCTGACAATGGTCCCTCCCCTAAACTTCCCATAAAAAGTCTTGTGCAAACCCAACATATATTGGTGCCTAGGACTGCACCTGTCCAGGTGCAGGTCTTCGTGTTTCCCTTTGTGGAACTGCATGAGGTTCCCTGTCTGTGCATTTCTTCAGCCTGCTCCCCGTTTTCTGCTCCAGACAAATTCCAAAAAGTTAATGCTTTTTATAAGATGAACTGCTTTATAACCCAGTAACAGAACATTTTTTTTGTGGTAGGAAGTCAAGAGCCAGTCAGACTGAAATGTCTTGGCACAAGGCAGAGCTTGAAAATGGGAGTAAGTGGAAAAAGGTGCAAGGCCAATGAGAATAAGGGGTAGCAGTTTTTGAATCACGCCTGTTCAGTCACATCCATAAGATCTATGGGGTTTGAAATAGAGACCAGGCTAAATCCTTGTCCTCCTCTGATTCCCGAATTGTCCAGGAATTACATACACGAGTTTAGAAGATTGGGTAGAGGTACCTAGATAGCAATGCCAGTGTAGCCTTAGGCTTCATGTGGATTTTAACTCACTAGCAAACAGTAGGACTTGAATAGCACTTTAGGTACATATACAAACCAAACCAACCAACCAACTAAAAAACCCAACAAACAAAAAACCACGCAGACACGCACACAAAAACCCCCACAAAAAAATCCAAATAAATTCAAATCCTAAAAAAAAAAAAGGATGTGTTTTAAATGAAATAATACTACCTAAATGTTTTGTCTGCCTAGTACTCAGCAAAATCAATGACAATTAAGTATGATTTCCAGAAAGGTACTGTGGGTGACTGAAAAAAGTTTGAAACAAATTTAGGCATCCAGATCATTAAAAGTAATATAAGAGGACCTTGCTGCAGGAGAACTCACCAGAAATATTAAGTTTCTTCAGTGCCAAATATGTATCCTAAAAGTTTTCATAGGGATACTAATTTTCCCCAGTGACTGTACATACAATGTGTGTACTTCACTTTCTTTAGACTGGTTTTAGATTTAGGTTGGATGGGGCTTTGAGCAACCTGATCTAGTGGAAGGTGTCCCTCCCCATGGCAGGGGGCTTAGAACCAGATCAATTTTTAAGATCCCTTCCAACCCATTCTATGATTCTGTGATTGTTTTCATGGGTCCAGATGTATATTTCCGTTTTTATAAACATGCAGGTATTTAAAGTGCTTTTTACAGTTCTACTGCACATTCTTTTGTAAATACTACTACAATGATCAAAAACCTTAAGCTTGAAGATACGTTTAGAAATCTGTTGTGTAAATAATTTCTCATAACATAATTCTGTCTAGATCACCATAGCGTACTTTAAAACATTTTGTCAGGGGTCTTCAGTCTAAACAAGTCAGTCAGAGCTGAGTGACTGATAAAATCCTAGCAGCTTTCACATGTTAAAACTTAGGTTTGTATTTCATTTACTGACTTCTGTGGTGGATCCTTAGTTGACCATGTTGTCATCACATTGTTTACAAATTCTTATGCCATTCTATGAGAACATTTTTTATTCATGAACAACTTGCAGAAGCAACATGGAAACATAAATGTGTTTTGATTTACTTTTCTTTAAACCTGAGTGTCCCCTCTGGGAGTTGCAAACAAGCATTGAAGTGCTACTGTATCACTATATTTACAGAGCAAGTTACTCTGTCTAAAAGCCAATTGCTCTGAAGTAAACATTGTTCTTTAGAAAAGAAGAGGAAGAAGAAGAAAAAAAAAAGCTGAGATTCTGCTATAGTAACCTGAAAAATAGCGCTTCTCCCCCCGCCCACCCCAGGGTTGTGGGGTTTTTTTTGGTTGGTTGGTTTTGGTGTTTTGTTTTGTTTTGTTTTGTTTTGTTTTAATATAAACCTTCTTGATAATACCAAAAAATGTGGAAGTTTGAGTGCCATGACAAATCCTAATTTTGATAAGTAAGACATTGCACTTTTGGCAGTGAGGTTTCATTATAGAGGAGAACATTTGATACTGAAGGTACCTGGAGCTCCCATCAGCTTTCTATAGTATGTCTGCTCTCTTGATATTTAATGTCCCTTAAAACTGACATAATCTGATAACTTTAACATTTTATGTGCTTTTTGGAGGAATAAAGAATTTTGTTATCTCTTTTTCTCCATTAAGATTGTCACTATCTATATTGACAATGCTTGATTTAACAACTCCCTTTGTAATTAAATATAGCTGTATAAAAAACAGAAAAGAAGGATCAGCATAATGTCATACACAGGTAAATATATCAATCTGGAAAATGTTGAATTCAGATGGATTAAAAAACAATAGATAAAAACATGCTTCTCTGAATATTGCATTCACTTGTGTCAGTCTGACCTCTTTCCCACTGATGGTTGAAGGCATGTCGCTTCAGGAGCAGACATAGATCAGACTTTATATTTCATCTGATTTGTAATTCTTTCTGCCTTGGTGGCAAGCACCAGACGTTTCTGAAGAGATGTTAAAGCAGGCTACCCACAGAGACTGTTTCTTTCTAATCCCAAACACTGAGTACTTGGTTTTTGCTCTGAAACAGAAAGAACTGTCACTTGGGCATCCCAGTATCAGGCTCTTCCACAGCTTTCAGAAGCCTTGAGGGCTTTGGAGAGCTGGCTGATCTATCCTCAAAGATGCCAGATAGCAGCTTGGTCTTGGATAGTAATGAGACACTCATGTATAAAGGCTGTTTAAAGTACAGTCACTTTCTGCAACAAGTGTGATCATAAACTGAGATTAGCCAAACTAAAAAGAAAATAAAAGGAACATAAATTTGCTACTGTCAAAAATTAACAATGGAATAGCTAAGAAATTTGCAGATAAGTTTAAAATTATGAGTATCTGTAACACTTGTGACACAATCTTCAAAATAATATCTCAAATACTATAAGACAGAAGTGATGTAGGTAACATCTGTCCCATTCTTTGCAAAACAGGAAAAAGCTCAAGAGAAACTCTGCAGTGTGCCTAAACCTGCTAACCCCCAAAGAGCAAAGGGAATTAAATATACAGTTCTTCCTTTCTGGCTTTGTTTGATCTGCTGCTTATAAAGCAGTATATTTGCAGAAAAAGTTGTTATAAAATGTGATACCTAATTGGCTTATGAAAAACGTCATGTCTATTCTGCTAATAAATATTCTAGAACAAATACTCAAATTAATTAAATAGAAATATTATTATTATTGAATTTCTTGCCAAGTAGTAGCTAGAGGGAGAAAATGGTATTAGTATTTTGCTGATATAATGTGATGTTCCAGATCCCTTGTAGTTAAAGCAGATCAAGAAAAGGACAAAGAATCTTGCATTGGTTGAAATTTTCCTGATTTTTCTGTGGCTTTCTATCTTGTTTTATAAGTCAAGTACAGATTCATGCTTAGTAGAGTTTTCTGTGTTCATAGCAATATACCATGACAGATATCATTCTGTACAGGATGATCTAATCTAATTATTTGCTTCTGTTCTTGATCCAGCAGTTAGAGACTCTTCAGGCAGTATTTTAATGTCTTTGTCAGATTATATGTTGCACTGACAGCAAAGTAATGTGTTGTTGCACAATGTAAAACTGGGGTGCTGAATGCTGTAAAATGCATATAAACAATGTATAAAGCAAATAAGAATAACTGAGTTGCAGCCCCAAGTAAAAGGTTTAAGCTACAGCTGCTCTTCAATTCAAATCCTGACAATCTTGTATTCCTAACCCCACACAGAGTATAGTAAGTTAATATATATATATACAAAAATATCTCTCTCACTGACTTCCTTTAGGTGTTGGCATTTAATTGCATGTCTAGAGAAACACATAAATATCATTTTTAATACTAATTTATAAGGAAGATTTAAAAAATAACGTTTAAAAAACCTTGTTGTACAGGTTGGTATAATTTTATTATATTAATTTTCTGCAGGGAAACATGCAGGTTACAAAGTTGCAGTGTTTTTTATTCTAACATGCCAGTATAGAATGTAGACTGTAATAATCATTTTGGTTGTGCTTTGAGAGTTCAGCATGACCTTATGGGTCACTGAATTCATTTCACTAACTCATCACAAACTACAATGACAGTAAAGTCACCTACTGTGCCACCTTCATCCAAAGTAAATAGCATCGAGAATTTAAACAGGTATTTTTGCTTCCTGCAATGCTTCAGAAAATCAAGTTATTATTGGCCCTTTTCAGAGGTTTGAGAGTGTATTTACAGTTCATAATTCACATACACTTAGACCATTATTCTTTAACGAAGACTCCTTTATATGTGCCTTAGAATAGGATATATTACCTAGTATCTAGAAGTAGATGCTTCATAAGACAATGTTTCTTTATGTCTCACCAATTTAGGAATATCAGCAAACACCTCACTGTGAAATAAATGTGAATACAGAAAAACTGAATGGCAGAAAAAGAAATATTTCTGGTTTTCTTCATCAAGACTATACCTTTTCTCTCCTGCTTTTAAAAATATTAAAATCTTCTTTATATTGCATTTTATGTTGAACTCCATGATAATTTGTAATTATAGAAAATAAAAATATAATTAATGATGTAACTGACTTTAATGAGTCATGTTGTGTCAACAAATACAGGTATGTGTTTGCAAATCATTCTTGCTATTACTCTCCAATCCTTTCTCTCTAAAGGTACAGGTTCAGGTTGAAAGGGTAGACCATAGAGCTCTTGTCAGTAAACACAAATCACAGTTTCAAATCAGTCTTTGTCTTTAGCTTTGTTTTGTAAGTATCAAATGGAGGCACTAAGAATTTTCAGAATGTACTACTGATGCAGGTCACTTTATCTTTTGGATGTCTTGGATACAATTTTCCAAAGATTTGTAGCTTTTGGCTTTTACTGATCCTACTTCTAGTTCTTTATATTCAGAATTTCAAAGATTTTTACCCTAAAACTGAGACTTTAAATTCTTTGTTCTCTAGTGTTTTCATTTGCACTTTACAGAGACAGAATGCTGGGAGAGATGCTGTCTTATCAGACAGGCACAATGTTTTTCTTCTTATTCATCAATACTGTGTTTTCTTTAGGTAAGAAGAGATAACAGCAATGAGCACTAATTTTTCGTGTGCCTCTGGGGCTGCATTGAACTGCTGAAAACATGAGATAAGATCACTGGCTTCACTGAGAGACTATATTTACTTGAGATATATGTATAAGAGGCTCAGGAAAGAGGAAACTATTTACATTCTGGCATCTTAATGCGTTTCCATCTTTTTTCACCTTCTCTTTCTCCTTGCTCCTGTAATAATTTTTTTTTCCCTGTTAAAAGATGCAGGATGTATAACAGCTTCTGTGGCGTTACTAGTACATGTTTCTACAATAATGAAGGGACTATAGCAATGTCTGTGTGGTGACTGGACTTTTTGTCTGTATATTGAAACACCACATCAGAGGGGAATTTACCTCATGTATTTTGGCTAGCAGCAGTCTTTAATTAATGCCTTCTTCAATCCCCATGCCCACCCCACAGCTCTCTCAAAATACATCTTTGCCATGCATGAATTCTTTCACAAGGCTTTTGGTTTCACTCAACTCTATTGAGAAGTTAGTTATCACAAATTCATTTAATATCCCTTTGTGTGTCATTCTTTCCACCTGCTAATTTATGGTCCTTTCTCATGAACATCTGCATTCTTCGAACTATCCTTTGGAGACAGATTCCTGCCATAAATGAAGAGGAGATTTTAGTTTGCCCTTTTTTCTCTGTGTGTGAAGAAAGCCCTTTGTCTGAGAGGATTCATGTGCCTTTATCAAGGACATTGGACATGTACTGAAAATATAACAGCATTTTTGGGTTTTTTTTTGACATACCAATCATCTTAGTCACCATGAGTTAAGTATTTAGTGTTTGGAATGTACTCTTTTCTGTGCTAGAATAAGTTTAGAGCAAACATCTAATTCTGTTGTATCACAACATTTCCTTGGCTCCAAACCCAGTTACATGAGAATCTTTAGCCCTTTTATTCCAATTGCAGTTTTGGCAGGCTTGATTTGTTTGTCAACTCTATACTATATCATAGGAATGTTTACTTTTTCTCTCACACTCTGTTTGTCCTTTTTTCCAAATCCTGTAGCTGCACAAAGCGTATTTTTTGTCTACATTATTTCATCTTTTTGAGGGAGATGGTACTTCTACATTCTTCTGATAGTGTTGGTCTACAGGATGTCTGGATCTCAATTTATTTGCCCACATTAAGAGAAGGTACTTGCAGATGTAGAGTCTGAAATAATTATATGTAGCACAAGTCTGTATTACTTTAATGTCATGAAAACACAAATAAAAAATAATATGCTTTTGAGAATAACAAGTAATAAAATAACAATTCCATAGCATTCAATATGTGAATGATTTGATATGGCCTGGATTAATGAATAATACTGGGGTTCACCAGCTGATTAATGTTTGTCTTGAAACTATTTATTCTTGCTCTGATAAAAAAAAGAAAAAGAAAAAGAAAAAAGATTAATTTATTTATTACTAGAGACTGCTAGAAAGTAAAATTCATCTAAAGAAGTCTTAATCAGTTTCTGTAGAGAAGCAATCTGCATTATGTATAGGGAGGATAACTAATCTGTATTAACTATAGGGAGGTCTCAAGGAATTAGGAAAGTATTACAATAGTATTAAAATTTGATTTAACATATTACACATATTTGACATATTAACATCTTTATAGCAAAATAATCTTGAGACTGTGAATACAAGAGGTACTTAAGAGTTGGAAACACACTCTGTATTTCTTCTCAAATAATATAAGTGGTCAGATTTGAATTTCTGTCTATATGTCAAAATCCATGTCTGAATAGATGGATACATATATGTACTTTCCAAACTGTCAAGATGTGGTGCCATTAGCATGTTTTATTAACTCATCTTTTCATTTTCTTTGTTTTAAAATTTTATTTGCTTGGTGTTGGGACAAAATGAAACAGATGTAGAGAAAGCAACAGTAGCATCACCTTCTCTTGAACACTAAATTAAGAACAGAAATTAGTAGATCCTTAGCTTCCGTTTCATGAGAAAGCCAAACCTGATAGTCTGTCAGACTGGGTATTTAGCTGGCAAAAATAGGGCAACCAGGAATGTGCAGAAGTGCAACTTCAGTACCAAAGATACCGGAGAGTCAAAAAGCAGGAAAAAGATGTATCCTAGGCACCCTTACAGGTTCCATATCAACCAAGCTGGAATTTTTAAATTGTAATTTTCAGTGTATGTCCCAACTCCTTTACGGGATATTGCCATTACTAATTTTAAAATGGTTGCTTCTGTTGATAAAAATATTTTTTTTATAGATTTTTTGCATGTTCTGCAAGTATTTCAATTTTGTTCTCTTCAGGGATGTTTGAGCATTTCATACTTGAAAGGATAGGTATGGGTGATATATTTCCTTCTGCTGAATCTTGGTGATGATACAATGTATTCCATGTTCATACAGAAATGCTGAGATTAGTTTTCTTTCAGTTTTTCAAAAATTTGAAAAAACAAGGATCATACGCAGGAAACAATTGAACTTCTTAGGTGAACCCTAGACAACTCATACCTGCTGTCTTTCCAGATCTCTTGTACCCGGCATACCTTTACAAGTAACACATTATAGAATGATCTTCTTCATTAGCTTATTGCATGTCATTGTTCAAGACATTGATGATTTCAGTAAATTGAATGGAGTATTGAAAGCAACATGCATCCTGTCCCAAATAGCAATAACATACTGAAGCAGATAAGAATCTCTGTTACATCTATTGACTTTTACCATGTTTTCCTTCCATTTCACTTATTTTATTCTGAAATAATGGAACACTATTTCATATTGTTAACAGCCTCTATTCCCCAGCACAATATGATGCAGTGACAAGAACATATCTTTTTCCTATATAATCTGCCACAGTCCTACTGTGGCCTTATTTAATATGTTGGACATTTTATTTTTAAAAAATTGTTTTTTTCCCCACAAATTGTAAAGTATTACTGTTTATAAATGAAAAATAAAAACCTTGTAGCAATGTAAGGCTTAGTCAAAAGATATGTGAGAAAATTCTTGTTTTATTAGTTCTTCCCATTTTACATGGGTCTTTTTTTTCTTTCAGTTTCATTTTTCTAGTTTGCTGATCTTTTTTAACCTTTTCAATTTTTCTTCCTATTACCTGATCCAATTTAGTAGTGTCTACTCTGTGTAGCTCCATTACATGTCTGCAGAGGTTTCACTGTCAGTACTTCAGATTTAAGGCTGGATATTTATAGTGTGTAGTGTTTTGTTTCTGATCTAGTCTTAAACAAAGGCTTATATACCTCATATTTCTCTGCGATAGACCGTAAAAACCTATCATCTGTCTTAATTCAAGCATCTATAAAGCATTCTGCCTTCTACTGGTTTTGGGACCTCTCCTCTGTTTCCCATAGTATCACTTTCTGTTTTATAACCTTCTGTCTGAGGGCCCTAAGTTTTTAATTTCTATTGATAAAATTGGGAAATACTTACTATAACTTATTATATTATTATCACTGTGTGTATATATATATAATTTGATAAATGCTATAAAGTCTCTTAGAACTGAATCTAGTGGTTTCTGCATGTTCAAGGAAAGTTAACTTCTGTCAAAATGACATTTTAATGTAAGAATTAGGAGAAAATTTCAGTAACCATCTAAAAAATATTTTCTAATACTCATAGAATCTTGCTGTTCTAATTATGTTGGTGAGGTGGAGAAGATAAGGAATACTGTATGTGGTAAATAGAAGAATGTTATTCTTTGCTGTTACAGGATAACATCATCACAGATATCACAGGGTGTTAGGGGTTGGAAAGGGACCTTGGAGATCTTCAAGTCCAAACCCCCCTGCCAGAGCAGGACCGTACAATCTAGCACAGGTCACAAAGGAATACATCCAGGTGGCTTTTGAAAATCTCCAGAGAAGGAGACTCCACAACCTCTCTGGGGAGCCCATTCCAGTGCTCTGTGACCCTTACAATA